>CAKNXH010002029.1:168793-216373 GCA_932178445.1 Andricus quercusramuli | reverse complement strand
TCAATTTTTTATATAAATATATATTTATTATATTTATATTTATTATATAAATATAAATTTCTTTTGCCTCTTAGTATTTGTATACATGTCTTTTCTTTATAAATAATTTATATCTAGTGTATAAAATATTAAATATTTTAACAGATTCTATTAAACATCTTAAATAAGTCTTTTTCCTCCGTATAAACTAACAATCTGACAAAATGACTATCACAAAGTGTTTCCGAAACTAAGAAATCAGTTCTAGGTTCGTGAAGTTTAAGTTGCTACTAAGTTTGCAGCTTTTTTCTTTATCAAGTTTTCCTTTTTTTCATTAGCCATTTTAATTTTTGCAAACCGAAATAGTTAAAAAATCCTTGAAAAGCTTCAAATTTTTATTCCAAAATCTTGAAACATCTACACGTTGTTTTACATTTTTTCAAATTATGAATTAATTTTTAAATTTTTTCAGACCTCTTAAATTTCTTTCAAAATGATTCAAATTATTCCTGAAATTTCTCTTAAATCCTGCAAAATAAAAAATATTTACTTAAAATCTTCCATATTCATTTTTGACAATTTAAAAAAACGTTTAAAATCTTTTTAAATATTCTCTTGAAATTAATTTTTCAAAATAAAAAGTCATTCTCAATTTCCCTAAGAATGTTAAGAAAATGATTTTTATTCTTTTGAAGCCTTTCACAATTCTTAAAAATCTTCTAAATTTTTTGTTCGAAACCTGCACAAATCTATATTTTGTTTTCAATTAGGCCGTGGGCTAGTCACACGGAAATTTTGGTACGAATAGCCAAATTTTGTCGGTGTAAGTAGACGCTTCGTTTAAATTATTCGAAATTATTTCAAATTTTTAATTGAAACTTAATTCAACTTGCTTGAATTTTTTCTAGGAATAATAATAGATGTTCAATATTTATTATACTTCAAAATTCAACAATTTTACTTGCAAATTACATTTTTTGAAATAGAACAATCAAAATTGTGACGTTCAAAGTTGAACTTTTTTGTTTAATTTTGAATATTTGATTTACAATTACTGATTTTAAATGAACAGTCAAAAATTTCTAAATATTAAGCAAATGTTATTTTTCCTAATTAAAAAATTTCAAATTTTAAAGTTTAAAATTGTAAACTAAAATAAGATTTTCAAATTTAATAAAAGTCTTTAAGTATGAATATACTGTTTTGAAGTTATTTCACAATTTTAAATCATATATAATGTTTTAATCATGCGTTTACATTTATTTAACTACTAAGACTTTCCAATTTGAACAGTTTAATCTTCAACGTTAAAATCTGGAAATTCTTAAATTTTTAACTGATTTCCAATCGTGTTGTAAAATTAACTATTATTCAGTTGTTAATCCTTAATGCACAGTTCAATTTAAAAAATTATTATAATTGATATTGACAGTTGATCAACTAAAAAGATTTTTTATCAAAAATTTTCGATTCCAAATGCTTGTGATTTAAAAATTTCCAAGTCTTTAAGACTGCATTTTTAAATTCTTTTAATGAAAAATGTACGGTTTTCCCCGGTCTCATAAAATTCCCGATCATTTCCCGGTTTCCCGGTCCAGCTGTCACCCTGAAAATAGATTAAGATGTCATTTTTTTATAATCTAAAGTACAAAGACGTTTCTTTGGATTATATTAAATAATATGCTCATTATTCAAAGTTAATATTAACAATAAAATAGTATTTTTAATAAGAGAAAAACTTTACAACTAAAAAGATATATCTATAAACTTTATATGTAACACTTACCGTTGCCACAACACTTCCATCAAGTCCCCTAAAAACCTTTTCTCGGATAATATCTTCTGGGTTGAAGTGCAACGAACAAACTGCATCACCAGGCTTCAGTTTGACATCATCCCTTAAAATAGCTATTTGCCATTGTTTAATAATATTCGGATCATTTGGCACTGTGAAGAATTGAATCTTGTTATCTTTGTCCTGCTCCCGATTACTTTTATATCCCGATTTACAGTAAAAACAAACGCACTTCACCATTTTTTGTTAAAAATTTCAACACACCGCGGATATTCTGGAGCATCGGTAAATAGATGAGGATTTTAACGTCTAAAATCAGTTTTTTCGGAGTTTTATTTCGCTTAGGAGATGGAAAATGTCTCAAAGATCACTAAAAACACTTAAAAATTAATTGACACTGTCATTATATTATTTTAAATATGTTATTAAATTCAATATTAACGTTTTGCCATGCATTTGCAACGATCATAGGCCAAGTGCATAGCTGGCGTCACCACACGGCCACCGTCAACACATAGTACATTTTCAACTCAGAGTTCCAGGGGGCTGCCTCCAACAATGTGTAGGTTATGTTACTCTATTCGGCAATGTACCAAAATCCAAAAAAATATGGTAGAAAATAAATCAAAACGGAATTATAGGATTATTGAAATTTATGTTTTAATTATAAAAAAAACATTATAAGCACTTCACACGCATCGAACATTAACCTTAAATTCACAAAGCAACACGTGATCACCTGGTAATTAGTACCCACAGGGTAGTCAACTCATGTATCGATCATATATTTTGAGATTCAGTATCAGGGTTATAAAGATACACATACGAAACGTTAATTATTGAAAAGGTTGTAAAATTTAATTTTTAAATATAATGCATCATACTGAAAACTTAAATTTTCGCCTATTCCACACTACTTTCATTCATTATTTCGTACACGTATGTTTGCAGCCCTGCTTCTAAATTTCTCGGCTTAAGTTGGAGCAATTTAGCTGTGAAATTGAAAAAGTAACCAATCTCAGTTTTTTATTATATTCTCCTTTAATATTGCACTGAATGGTATAATATTTTACCAGATGATGCAAAACAATCTATTTATTCGTGCTAACATAAAAACTCAAAATCGAAAAAAATAACTTGGAGCGGTATACGAGCAGAACGCGAGTTGGAGCTGTATACGGACTGAACTAGAACTGGCGCTTTCTCCAGTGGAGCCGTCGATTTATAAACTGCTTTGTCAACTTGGATTATTTTTGACCCCCTAAGAATATGACTTTTTAACCAGTAGGATTTTTTTTTACAAAAAATAAAAATGTTCAATTAAATACGTCAATTTTCAACCAAATAATTGAGTTTTTATCTAAAAAGGATCAATCTTCAACTATAAATGAAGTAGTTACATTTTCGGTAAAAAAAATAATTATTAACCAAAAATTTAACGAATTTTCAACATAATAGTTAAATTTTCAGCCAAAGAGATGAATCTTCAACGAAAAAATGAATTTTTAACAAACTAATTGAACTTTAAAACATATAGTTAAATTTTCGACCGAATATTATGATTTTAACAAAATAGTTGCATTTTCAACAAAATAATTACATTTTCAACCGAATAGTAGAATTTTTTACCAATACGAGATAAATTCCGAAACAAAATTGTAATAGTAGATTTCACAACCAAAAAAATTAACTTCTCACGAAAATTATTTGGATTTTCTTATTAGGTGTAGAAAATTATCGGGGCCGACTTGGGTCCAGTTAGCACATTGTCTATATTCTTGAGTTTAGACCGTCTACTCTGGACAGTCTGTTGGGGCCTTAATCGAGTTCTGGCTACTAGACCAACAATTTGTTAAGTACATATCAAACCCAAATATTTTTTTGCAAATTTCCAAAAATATCCAGGTTGTTTGAATGTATAAAAAATGAAAATTGTACTTTAAAAACAAAGAATTTTTTCTCATCATCTAGACAGTCTTTAAATTCATTTTTAACGTCAGCCATTTAGAATAGATTTTTTAGAAGTCCGACTGACTAACGCTAGATTAGTTTGTCTAGGCTAGCGTTTGACCATAAAAAAAGGTTGCACTTCTTCTCAGCGCCATAATAGACTGCCTTGACAGCGCTATATTGGTGGTCAGGTAGTTCTAACCTGACCCGAATAGTTCCCCGATAAGTTTCTACATGGTCTTGAGAACAGGAGGAAAAGAAGAATTCTGCACTGAGGAAAAAACTTATTTGGATGAAAGGAAATTTCTTTGATGCAAAGAAATGGTAGAGTAGAATGTGGCTGAAGAAATATTTCTTCAAATTAAAGAAATTTTTAGTTTGAATCTAAGGATCGCAATGCTTAAGGCATGGAAATATTTACTTGACACTATTAAATATTCGTTGAGTGAAAGGGATTTGTTATTGACTGTAATAAATAAATATTTGATGTGATAAGTGAGTTCCGCAATGTAAAGAAGTATGGTGTAAGATCAAGAAGATATTTATTTGATACAAATAAATGTAACTCCGACTGAGGAAAAGTTCTTTTGGAACCAAATATATGATTCTTTGATTCAAATAAGCGTATTTTTTGGTAAAATAAACATTTCCTTACAACAGAGAATTTTTTCCCTCCCAAATAAATATTTGTTTGTTTCTAAGATGCGGCATATTGTTAAAACAAAACACGTAACTCAAATTTTGAGCAGTTAAAGTACAAATTCAAGCAGGCCCATTCATTGCAAAATATATTTAATACAATTATAGTGATTAGAATTTATAATAATACATTTATTTTCATTTTCGCGGAGTAGGAAAAAGAATTTCAAGCAAGACCAACTGACCAATGCTTAGGAAGGCCGATAAACACCAATCACCACATATTTCAGATTATATCTAAGGTGAAAATGTATGGCAATTATGGTAATTAACTTGAAGACTGGAGAATCCATTTCTATTGTGAGACTATAAACCTTGCGCACCTGGCGGCATATGTTCTGAACTACTCGGTGCAAAATAAAGAATTTTACCAAAATATTTTCTGGAACGAATGGTGTATGAAGTTATTTCAAGAATATATTTCTTCACTTGAAGGAAATGTTTATTCGGCATAAAGCGCTTCACACTATTTATTCAAAAAAATGTATCTTCCAAGTGAATAAATTAATAATTAAGTGAACAAATTACTTCATTTGACTAATGACATGTTCTATTAGAACAACAGTATCAAACCCTTATATGAAAGAAATATCGCTTTCACTTAATTAATAATAATGCTTTCATTTATCTCAATATGTCTTTGATTCAAAGAAATAAAGAAATATTTCTTTGGGTGCGAAAGCAAGCTTCAAGTAAACTAAGTAGGTTCTTAGTTTTAAAGATATCAATTCCTTGATTTAATTATCTCATATTCTGAGACCAAGAAATATTTCTTTATTTCAAAGAAATGGCGCCCAAAGAAAGTATTTCTTTGAATCAATGCATGAGTTTCTTGCTTTCAAACAATATTCAGTACAATTAAGTAACCGTTTTTTTGCTCAAATAAATGGTATCAAAGAAATGCATTTATTTGGATAAAATTTTTTTTTTCAGTGTGGGTTCATATTTCGCAAAGTTCGCAAACTTTGTTATAATCTATAATCAGGAAACGTACTAAACGTTATCGAAGTTCGTAGCGTTACTTTCGCTGACTCAACTCCCTGCCCTGTTACTAACCGAAATTTTTGGTGCCCCCCCCCCCCCTCAAATTGGAAACATTATTTATGGATATCCCCTAAGTGTGGCTCTTCGATTTTCATATGCTCGTAGCGCGAAATTTCAATTGCAGGAGTTCCGTTTTTTGAGTTTGTTGAGCCAATTTTGCTGCAAAGAAATTTTAATGAGATGAGGTGTTACAAATCGAAGAGTCCTCGATTAGGTAGTATTAAAATCTTTTCACGTATTTTCTTCGTTATTCGGCCTTCGCGAATTGATCATCACCAATTCTCCCTGGCGACAAATAACCTCGGCGACTCCAAATTGACTCCATAGCATCTGGCAACCATTTCAACTGCTGGTATCTACGCCCTGCTCGTAAATTTCATTCATGAATATCGAGGGCCTGCGACGGGTAAATGATACACCTGATAAATTTACAGCTAATTTATACAGCAGACGCTTAACACTTTCATATCTTTCGCGAATAATTTACCATTTTTTATCCAATCAGAGAGGCTTGGCACTTTTTACAGTCAAAGCTTTTAAAACGAATAAGAAAAATTCACAGTTACTTAAGCAAACTTGTAAGGAAAATAGATGCAAAACTAAATGAGATTAATTTTATTTTCGTTAATTTTACTCTAGAAAATTGGTATTTGTTCATTATAGTTTATCATTGTAAGCAAATTAAAAAATTCTTTGATTATTATGTTAAGAGTTAAAGAGACTTGCTTTGAATTGACAGCTTTTTGCTGGGCGTCAGCAATTGTATTATCAGCGTTGACGGGATTTCCTTAACTAGTTTTCTTACTTGCACAGCTATTCTTTCTACAAGGCCAAGCATTTGCATACACGCGATAAAAATACAGTTGTGCAAAATGATCGTAATTGCAAGTGTCCGTGGGTTTTTTCTTTGCAAATAGAGTTGTTCCCTCCACTTGTATGATACCATGTTTACTAAAGTTGGCTGGTTTCATGCGAAAATGGCTTTCAAAATGAACAACAAATTATTTCAATAATTAATAGTATACACTGAAAAAAGTATCACTTGTACCAAGTGAATTTTACTAGGCAGAAGTAAGTGAAAGTCCTGATTATTTTCATAGAAATATTTATTTCAGACAAATAAATATGTGAACATTGAATGAAAAAACCATTTCTTTTAGCCAAACAAATGTTAATAGGATTAAGTTAACATTGTTTGATTCAAAAATACGACCTTTTGGCCGGAGGGAAATGTTTCTTTCAATCAAAGAAGTATATCTACTCACTTTGTTGAAAATCCAACTATTTTGTTAACAAAATAATCTTTTTTGGTCGAAAGTTTAACTGGTTTGTTGCACATTCGTCTTTTTGGTTAGAAAATTTGTCCCTTTAGAGTAAAAATGCGTTTTTTTATTGCACATTCATCTTTTAGTAGAAATGTAACCTGTTTTGGTTAAAATTTAATCTTTTATGATTGAAAGTTAATTGTTTTTAATTGAAAAATCCACTATCATATTTTTGTTCCATATATTTTGTTTAAAAATTCTGCTACATATTTGGTTTTGTTGAAAAATCATCATGTTGGTCGAAAATTAAACTGTTTTGTTGAACATTCTTCCTTATGGATAGAAAATCACTAATCAGTCCTTTTGGAAAGTCTACTATTTTATTTTTGGTCCAGAATTTATACCTGCTGGTTAAAATTTCTATATTTTTGTTGAAAATATAATTATTTTGTTGAAAATTCAATTATTATAATAATTGAATTGAATATAACAATTGAATATAACAATTGAATATAACAATTGTCTTAAAAAGTCACTTTTTGGTTAAAAATGTATCATTTTTGTTGGACATTCGTCCTTTTGGATAGAAAATTGATCCTTTTGGATTGAAAGTTCATCTTTTGTGTTTCAAATTTTTTGTTGAAGATTAGTCTCTTTTGCTTGAAAGTTCAACGATTTGGTTGTAAATGTAACTGTTTGGTTGAAAATTATTTTTTTTAGTTGAAAATTCAACTATTTGTTTTAAATTTCATATTTCTTGACTAAAAATGAACTTTTTTGTTGAAAATTCATCTTTTCGGATTTAAAAGTCATTTTATAAATAATTAATCTTTTTTGGTTGAAAATTTTACTACTTTGTTGAAAGTGCAATATATTTCGACTTGGAATCTTAGGAATATGGTACCTAAATTCATGTTATAGCCCTGTTTTGATAGTATTTTGGGCTCTGAAGTCTGAAAACAATAATTTACATTATATATTTTACCTTGGAGTTCTAAATCTAAAATAACCTAGAAACCCGGGAATTTTTTTAATGAAGTTTGAGTGGCCACCATGGGATCAAAACGCAAATAGATTCAAGCAGAGAAGGAGCTTATTGAACATAATGTTCATTCTACTATATGAAACAATTAGTTTCCTGCCATGCAAAAAAAGTCTGCTGAAAAATTAATTTTTTTTATTTTCCCAACGTCAGCAAAAATGGTACCAAGTTCACGTTGCCACTACAAATTATAGACGACAGAAGAAACTTGTCGATCAATAAAATTGAAGTCTAAAGTCGGATACCTCGATGACGCAAATTGCTGGGATCGTTTAAACTTTTTAATTGTTCAAATGTTTCTTCGTTCATAACCTGTAATGCGCAATTCAAATTGACTATCGTCCATCATATACTCTTGTATTGAAATTGTTCTCAAGCTAAAAATGTCTGTTGCTTCCTCTGCTAGAAGTGATTTAACACTCTAATTAATTTTGAAAATTTTAATTAATTTTTGCAAAGGAATAATTGAATTTTACACCTTGCCTCATTCTTCTTTCGAATTGTTTCCAGCGAAGTGTGCTCGCAAAAGAAATTTCAATCAATCGGAGCTTCATCGAATTTCCGCTTCAAGAATTGCCAATTTCCGAAAATGTCTGATTGAAATGTAAATTTCAAGAGAACAGAGGTGAATATCAGAGAAATATAAGTTTTGAAGTTGGAACTAAAAAATTTGACGATTCATTTATATATTCTTACAATGTTAAAAAATTGATGAAATTAATGTATCTTTCACAATGACATTTAACTCCATTCCATTTTTATTTATAGAATGTAGATTCTAGGAGATGATTGTGATCTTATGAATACTCGAAATGAGTATAGATGCTCAGTATTTACTTTGAGGTACTCCGCACTTGGGTATATTTAACTTCCTGTTTTCTTATGTCTTATCCCGTGGACGTCATAAGGAATATTCTCAACACTAGAGACTCTTTAATTTCACGATCGTTCATATAGATTTGTCAGTTTAATTTTTCAACCCGGAAGAATTTACGGTTGTTCAATTTAAAATTAAAAGTTTCCAAGATAGGTTAGGGTAGGGTGGGGCGAGATGGACATAGGGGTAAGATGAGTCACTCAGTTTTCTCGTAGGCTATCATTTCTTTTGTAACTGTTCTTTGTAAATATCAGGAAGAACGTTATGAAACTTCTTTCTAAAAAATTTTCTCTTAATGTTGAATACATTTGGAAAAAGCTAAAGTAAACATTTTAAGACCTGTATTCTGCTAATTTGCATTTGTTTAGAAAGTCCAAAAATCACACAAAATCACATATAGGCTCGATAGGTGATAAAATTCTGCATCTGATAAGCTCAACCTAAAGGCAAAAGGATGATTTCATAGAAAGGTTTTGCAAAAAACTTCAAATTCTGATGGTTTTTAAACATTGGAATAACTCTGGAAATAATTTAAAAATTTTTTAATTCTTGAGCTCATTTTAAAGATAAGTCTCGATAGTATTTTCGTAAGATTTTAGAATATTATTAGTATTCTTCCCCTAGATTCTGATCTTGGGTCAAACTTGGTACAAAAAGTTAAAGCATTTCACAAATATGTAGTTACTTACAAACATTTTTTTAAAGGTAGTGCCTAGATTCAACGAAATTCGGTGAGCCTAGAACAAATATTTTCGGTAAGCCCAGGGGACCTAGAAAAGGGCGGCTATAGATTCACCGAAATTCTGTGAGCGTAGCACAAATATTGTTACTGTATTCAATTTTAGTCACATTAATTGAAATATTATTGTTCTGATTTTTTTAAATCATATGGTGAGTACAATTATTATTTGAAATTTTGTGACTTTTTTAGCCAAGTTTGACCCTAGGCCCTAGGGCATAGTCTAGGAAAAACCCGTTTAAAAAGAGCCCAAGAACTTTGAAAAATCTTAATTATTTCCAGAGTTATTCCAATTTTTCGAAAATTCGGTGTTTTTTGGAATATCTTTTTAGAAAATGTACATTTCTCCTTTAAGGGCATGTGACACAGTCAAATACCTACATTACCGACCTCACTTTTTCAATTTTCTGAATTTTGTTTTGAATCTAAGAACTTTTTTTTGTAAATAAAATATCAGGCTGAAACTTTGGAAAATGTATGAGAAGACAATAAACTACGCTTACGTACTTTATTCGATGAGAAATTTCGCAAAAAATTATTTTCGAAAAAATTAAAAGTGGATGTATTTTTTGAACCTAAGAACTTTTTTTGTAAGTGAAATATCGGCTTCAAACTTTGAGAAATGCAAGAGCCGACAGTGAAGTACGTTTATGTACATCATTTGAGTATAAAAGATGCAAAACGAAAAATTCCAACTAAATGTCAACAACGGTTGCCAGTTCGGTTGGTATTCGCGGTGAGCACGAAAATGCGAAGTCTGGCGGCCACTAAAAGAGGCCAATAGCGATGTCAATACTTACATAATTCAACATTGAAACAACATATTTCACTCAACTTTTATGCTGGACACAACTTTTAAAAAATATTATTGTAAGAACACGGCATCATCAATCTTTGACAGCGTGGACTCCATATTTCAGATGTAGACGAGCCAGCTGATAGAGCCTCGATTAGTGGCCGCCAGACTTCGCATTGTCGTGCCCATCGCAAATACGGACCGAACGGGCAACCAGAACTGGAGTTGACATTTAGTTGGAATTTTTCTTTTTGCATCTGTTATACTCAAATAATGTACATAAAAGTACTTTACTGTCGGCTCTTGCATTTCTCAAAGTTGGAAACCGATATTTTACTTATAAAAAAAGTTCTTAGTTTCAAAAAATGCACCCAGTTTTAATTTTTTCGAAAATAATTTTTTTCGAAGTTCCTCCTCGAATAAAGTACGTAAATGTAGTTTATTGTCTTTTTATACATTTTCCAAAGTTTCAGCCCGATATTTTATTTAAAAAAAAGTTCTTAGATTTAAAAAAAAAAATCGGAAAATTGAAAAAGTGAGGTCGGTAATGTAGGTATTTGACTGTGTCACATGCCCTTAACTCGGGCTTATTGGACACATACTTTTACATATTACCTTTCGCGGCATTACACAGTAAAAATGTTCATGTTAATATTATAAAAATTAAGGTACTTCAGCAACAACTAAAAAAATAAACGAGTCAATAATTTCCACCGGTACTGTGAATCTTCAAACTTATATAATCTTAACTTTGAAGTGAACAATTTCTAATTGAGCAATATTGAACATAATCACAAATTTGAAGTTATAAATAATTACTTTGAGTCACTTAAAATTTAACAAAAATGTTTCAAATATTCCAAATTGTCTATTAAACTTAGGGTAGGGTGGGGCGAGAAGATGGGCATATGGGGTAAGATGAGCCACTCAACTTTTTCGTAGGCTATCATTTCTATTATAACTGTTCTTTGTGCTAATATCAGGCAGAACGTTATCAAACTTCTTTTTTATTTTCGCTTAATGTTGAATAAATTTGAAGAAAATAAAGTAAAAATTTTAAGACATGTATTTTGCTATTTTGCATTTGTTTAGAAAGTCCAAGAATCATACAAAATCACATATTGTATGTTTTTCCAGTGGTGATTTACATAGCTTATTTATTAAACCTGAAGTTTTCAACAGATTCATAATATATAATTGTAAAACAGAAATGGGTGAAATTATGATTTCACTTGAAAGTGTCAGTATGGAGCGGAATGGTCCACATCTTAATGTGCATTAACCTAACCTCTTAGTGTGGCAGTCAGTAGGTTTAGATGCAATGTTTCATTGTATCAGATTGTGCTTATGTTAATTATGGTGCAAACGTATAAAAAACTAATCTTGTCGACGAAAATGCTCAGAAAAAGTATGGCAGCTGAACTGTTATAGGTCTGTATTAGAAAATAATATGAGTTGTTGGCAACCAGAGGAGAGCACTGTTTTTTTCTGGTATATTTCTTAAGTAGCTTTGTTTGAAAACTCGTAAAATGTTATAAAGATGAGAAAAACATTGTTGTGGTTGAAAATTACAGCAAACATATTTAAAAAACGGCTTGAGGCCATGTGACGAGTGGGTCGCGTGACCGGATTCCTACCTTACCGACACTTTTTTTATTTGTCAACTTATTTTCACACGAATAGCCACATCGAGTTTAAAATTTTGGATAATAAATAAGAAGCACTATGAAAGGCGGCTCTGGTCCTACGTTGTAGTGATCATGAAAAAAGCATAACAAAAATGTATACAAAAAACAACCAAAAACCAAATTTTCAAGTCGATGTAGCTATTCGTGTGGAAATAAGATGACAAATAAAAAAGTGCCGGTAAGGTAGGAATCTGGTCACGTGACACACTCATCACATGGCCTTAAAGCCCCGTAATATATTAAATTCAGCGTCATGTAGATTTTGGAGTTTTCTTACTGTAGAATTTAACTTTTACTGAAACAATGTACACGCGTAAGTCGAAAAATTGTTATATTTATTTCTGTAATACAATTATTAAAAGATATGTAGATATAAATCGTTGTTCTATTTACTGTTTTTAGAGGTTATGATTAAGGATTGCATCATTTTAACGTTAAATACTTTAAATATTCCGTAAATTTTTTGAAAAATATGTTTTCGTGTTATAATACTCTAACTTAACAATACTATTACTTATAAATCATATATAATAAGTCATTTAATTAAGTGGCCCATCCCGCCCCAGTGCCTGGCTCATTGTTTAGGAACTTCTGGACCCCCCCCCCCCCCGCGTGATACTTTTTCCACTGTTCTTAATATGGAGAATGATACTTCGACAGACTACCCCTATCCCCCGCCCCTTAACGTATCACGTATTTTGTGAATGATCCCTATTTTTTGCAGTGCCGAGAGAGTTAATGAATTGTTTTATTAAAATATATCAATTTCAGTACATACCGATGTTTATGAGTTCCGTCAGCGAAATGTCTATTTGTTTTGACTTTTGAAACTATCTCCTGATAAAAAAATAATTATTGATTTAACAAAGTTTTTTACAGATGTACATCGTACCGTAAATTACAATAACATTGAGCCTAGCCAAGATTCTTTAATTTTTCCATTAATGAAAATCTTATCATTTTATTTACATTCTGATAATAATTAGCAGCCTAAGACAACATAAACGAAAGTGGTTTACACCGATTGTCTAGACTCGAATGATGTGAGTCATGACAGTATGCAATGGCCAGACTAAGGCCATCAGTGCGAACTATACGCTCTGTTATGTAAATTCTTGCGCATGCATTTCACATTCTTCAACGTTGACCCCTCAATACTTTCCTTAACAGTTCATATTGTCAAAAATCACTAATAAAATATTTATTTCACAACATGTTCTAGAGTCTTGCATTTTTTCCTTTTCTCAAAGATTGTTTCAGGAACATCAATAACAAACAATGTTGTGAATATGAATTCATATCGTGTCGCGTTTTCTGATTTAAGTTAATTGGAATTTCCTCTACTTTTATCACGCTGAAATCTGAAAATTGCTGTGAATTCTAGGTCATAAAATTTCTGGAACTCGACTATCAAATTCAGTTTCGCTCCGATTTCAACACGTCTTTAGTGTCATCGCCGACATCAGTTCACTTCCAAAACCATGTCAAAGTGCAATGCACTTTTTGTTTTATTTTGCACGATTTATTTTTCCGTGTATATTTTTAGAAACGTTATCATAACATTATCTATAAAACAGGGTACTCATTTTTAGAAAACAGTCAAATTTTGCTAAATATTGAGAAAGTGTCCTTTTTTTATAAAAAAAATTCAAATTACATGTATTAAAAATTGAATATTTTTGATGGAAAAAATATTTGAACACACGATTTAGAATTTAATAAAAACGTTTAATTATTAAGCTATTAATTTAAAATTATTTAAAAATCGAAAATAATGTATAAAGTTTCAATCGGAGGCTTACATTTGTTTAACGAATAAGTAAGGCTTTCGAATTGAAAAAGTTCAATTTTTAAAGTTCAAATCTGTAAATTTTTTAGTTTTAAACATATTCAGAATCGTCTTATAAAATTACTTTTCTAGTTTTTCTCGGCCATTTCCCGGTCCAGAGCGCCACCCTGTTTTAAAATTATGAGTTGCAGGGTAAAAAATTCAAAATCAAAAAGGTAAACAAACAGATTTTTCCAATTAATTATTTTCATGATTTTATGAAACATCAAAGTGTTTATTTGTACTGGCAAATAAACGTGAACGTGTGACAAACTCACACGAATATCTTCTGAACTGTACTTGAATTAATACTGTACTTGGTAGTTGACATTTTAATGCACATAATTGTAAAATATATGAAACTTTAGATAAAGATTACTGAACAGTTGGGTAAAACGCGGTCGAGGGCTTGGTAGAAAATATAAGTGGGTTTACAGAAAAGGCATGAAGGAATCACTGACGCTCGAGACAAATTTAACTGGCAGTTTGGTAAACAGTAAGCTTCTATTAATAAAAAAAAAACCTGTACACAGTCAACAGCATACACTTACATACACATTAGTCAGTCACAGCCAATCATAATACAATTTCGTTACAAATGCACTGACGACACCTAAACCTACTCAAACACATATAATATACATATAAATAAGCCTAATATAATATATAATACTGCACATATAAGACGCTTTCGACGTGACTACGTAAACGCAATCTTCACATTGAGAGGTGAAATTTGGAACTTTCTTATATACTAACTAGAGGAGTTGATTCAGCGCTTGTGAGAAACGACCAGTGCCGTGAATAATGTTTTCATAAAAAGATTTATACTACACTGTTAAAAATAGTATTAAATTTAAAATACCAATGTATATTAAAATTAATATCTCAAGTATATGAAAGCGCTATTTAGGTACGTGTTTATTAAATTTCATATACGTTCATGATAATCGCTCAGATAATTCTATTTTACACAAAATCAAGATAAGATTAGCAGTAATTTTCGATTTTCAATAATAAACACGATATCTGCTACCAGTTAACCAAAAACAAAATTGGATTTCAAGTCAAAAAGTTCAATTACGCAAATGAATTACAGACCTAACCTACAATCAACTGTACTCACATTAAATTTCTACCATTCAAGGAAAATTTTGGAAGGAGTTCCACATGTACGAATTCATTCGACGAATTGTAGATTATTACTTCAATCGCGAAAATTTGATAAGATTTCAAGAAATAAAAGCACTATGAGTTTTCAAGCACGCTGCTATACCGACCTGTATATTAAATTTAATATAAAGTGTACAGCTTTTCATATTTTAATGTATATTAAATTTCAACTACCGTGTATGCAAATGACTTCATATGTGACGTGCGCCGAAGAAAGGGGGCTTACTCTGAAAAAATCGAAATCGAGGTTTTTACACCTTTCGAGTTTTTGAGTTGCTCTTTTTAATGAAACCATCGAAAAAAATTTCTGAGCGTTATTATTGCTAATAATTGAGTTGATAGGTACCCGAGAAATCGTGCTTTCGCTCAAGAGCTCGAGATCCCGTGAAACACCTCCCACCACTCACCACTACATCTCCGCGTCTCATCTATTACCCCGTCCGTGAGCAGCGCCGCTATATGCGTGAGAATGTAGTGGCAAGCGGAGAGGGAATATTTCGTGGTCTTCCCTCTCTCCTAAAAGTCGCGTCTATCGGGTCGACTTCGACCGCTCGTCCTGAAAAATCTGGTTTTCCAGAGTAAGCCCCCTTTCTTCGGCGCACGTCACATATACATTTGTATTAAATTTAATACAGATTTTTCTAACAGTGTATAAGATCTATATTTTTTGGAATATGTATTTTGTAATTGCCTCTTTAAGTCTGAGTCCTTTTTCCACTTTTTCTTTGAATAATAACTTGATTCCAATATTATCTGAGTAAGGTATTGAATTTATATCAAAGCACAATTTAATAAAGTTTCCAAATTTTGGACGACTTCGTTTAGGAATTCGAGCTAAATATTTTTGAGTTAAGGATTTCCAAAATCACTTTAAAGTCTGTCCCACAGGTTTTTTGTGTAAAATTCATTTCCATCACAAATACGTCCCTTCATATTTTATTTTTATATTTTCATATCCTCTCTAGTTATCCTTAATTTTTTTTAAATATTTGAGGCGGTTTGAAAATTTTTTTTTTTAAATTATATTGTCTAAAATTGCCAACTTTACGGCAATCATTAATAAAATATGTCAATATAAAAAAATAATAGAACTTTACACAAGATGTGATCTGCTTAACTTTTTTCTCTTTGACCACTTTTAAAATTAATGCTCTTCAATTCTGCATTTCTGTTGTATGACTGTTCATTACTTGAAGTTGTTTTGTATCTTTTCGAAAATCAGACCTACAGATGAAGGGTGTGGCGGCAAAAGCATTTCAGACCATCGGGATACATTTTTCAGGAGAGAGAAAAAAACCATCTTCAAAATCGAATAAAAAAATGAGAAATTCCATTTTAAATTTGATGCTGCTCTAGAGATATCAATAAACAAATTTTTTTTAAAGTTAATATTTTCGAGATACATCTCGTCAAAAATAGATTGCTGTTGAAACCATGCTAGTCTATGGATTTTTTATTTTTTTATTTTCTAAAATCCCAGTCAACATAAAACATATGCCTGGAAGATTATAAACACTTGACGAGCCAAATAGAAGGCTGAAAAGTGAAAAATTACATAGAAAAAATCGTTTCTTTAAAAAAATGGATTTTACGTTATCACAGCGTTATTTGTATACAAAATATTCAGTTTATTTTCATTTCGTAACTATATACATTACAATAATAACAGAATGTAATTGTAATACAAAGATTTAAATTTTCGTATGATTGATCACAGTTTATCGAGATAAAACCCCACTATCGGTTCGAATTTGGATATAACCTTTCACCACAATGTCAGGTAGAATTTCAAAGAATTTTTAAGCCAATAAAACGTGTTTTATAAAAAATTGCAATTACATGGTTATGTCATGTAGTTATTTGCATAACTATTTAAGCTCATTTCATTCCTTCAAAGTTCCTTTAAAATCTTATTCGTCTCGTTTTAATGGAAGTTATTTTATTTAAAAATAATACGTACAATTATTTTTATTTAGTCATGTTTCAAATAAAACAATTTACTGTATGATATTTAATAAAAACTTGATGAATAAAATTGAAAGGACCTTTCAAGCAGTAGAATGAGCTTTTGTACATTTTAATTGAATGAAAATCATATGAATTTTACCTAAAGCAAATTGTGCTTTTTGAGTATTCATTACTTTTAAGCAATTAAATAAAAACTTTCAAACTGTCTAATAAATTATTTATAATATTGCACATGTATTATATTAGTACTTTTCGCTGGATAAGAAAAAATATTATAAAATCAGAACATTCCGAAGAAGACTTGACATTTATTCAAAATTTTAAGTTGTGTAATTTTTTTAAATTGGAAATTAGCATTTTTAAACAAATATCATCAAGATTTTCGATTGTTAAGAATTTTTATATTAAAAACTGGTATTGTAAAACAAAAATCACTATAGTTCAAATAGGATAGCAAATTTTTTAACAGTTTCAAGTAACATTAACGTTTTTTTACTAAAAAATCGGTGATCTTGCAGAAAAGTCAACAATTTTGAGAAACATTTACAATTTTTAATAATTTTCTGTTATTTTATGTTTGTGTTTTTCGTTGGGAATGATTAGTATTTTTAATAAAAAATTGTTAGATTTCGAAGAATATGTACCATTTTTCTAAAACTATAGCTTATGTTGACGTGTTTCATCAGAAATCGGTATTTTTCACAAGCCAACGGCCATACCACGCTGAAAACACCAGTTCTCGTTAGATCACTGAAGTTAAGCAGTGTTGGGCGCGGTTATTACTTGGGTGGGTGACTGTTCGGGAATACTGCGTGCTGTTGGCTCGTCGTGGGTGTGGTGAGCCCACCCTTGTAGTAGTTATTTACTGCAAGAAACTATCCACCTAGAAACACTACCCGAATCGGCTAGTGTCACGTCTACCCCGAAAGGGAAATGGCTTAATGGTATACATACATACATACATTAAATTTAAAACCAATGACTTTGTTCAAAATAAATTATATTTCAAACTTTCCAAGAAGATTTAGAACTTTTTAACCATTTCAGGTTATATGTTGGTGTTTTACACTAAAAATTGGTCTTTTGAGTGGAAAATCGGTATTTTTAATAGAAAATCATTAGATTTCAAAGAAGATTTACAATTTTTGAACAATTTAAGGTTATGTTACCCCTTTTTTGCCATAAATCGGTTATTTCAAATAAAAATCATTTTACTTAAAAATTAAACTTAGGATTTTTGAACAACTTTAGGTTAGATCAGTGTTTTTCGTCGGAAATTTAGCATATATTGTATAAAAATATTATATATTAAATGTTGACTTTCTTTGAGAATTTTGATGTTCACTTTTGGCTTCAGGGTCAAATAAATTGAAAATAATTAAATTGTTCCGAACGTTTTGGTACACGATGGTAGTCCTTATCAGTAAATTTGATTAAATTCCTGTATAGGCAAAATTGTTTCCAATTACACTGAGTGCAACTACAAAATTATACAAAACATTGTTGTTAAATAATTATTCATACATTCTTTAAAGATTCTTACGGTGTAGATTTGACAAAAACCTTTATTAGGGGAGAGTGGGGTATGGTGTCAGGCTTCGAAGGAAATGTCCTCTAAATTATAATTGAAATGTGATTTTCATTTCTGTATTATTTGGTGAGAAGCTCACATTATCAGGTTCCATATCTCATTACTTAAATCCGTTTTTTAACAACGTCATTATTTTATATTTAATTAATTCGTTGGTCTTGCATTTGGGACAGCATACCCCATACCATGGGGCATGGTGTCCATCATATTAGTCCTGGTTTATTTCATGAATATGAACGTTGTAGAATAAAAAGCGTGCAATCTTGAAAGTATAATGTAACAAAGAAAAATTACTCGAGACATGGTCAACACTGAATAAATGTTTTCTTATTAATCAAAGTAACGTAAGATATCTTGTTTACCGAAAGGTACCACAGGCGCGAAAATTCAAAACAGGCATTGAACAATAATATTCGAAATCCTATTTATTGAGTTATTGTTCAACCCATGTAGTTAGGACCACCCTAATAAATAAAGAGAATTTCTTGAAGTGTGTCACAGGGGTGCGTTTCCAACCCCCTCCGAGACTTTGGAAAGGGGTAGGGGTTTGACCAACATTATTTCTGTTACCAGTCACAGGGGTGCCTTTCCGCTCGATACATCGATTTTCATGGAAAACCCATAAAAATCATGGCCTTTTGCGTTTTTCTAAGCCAATAACACAATATCGCCAAATATTCCAAACAAAAGTTGTAGATCTTATCGAATCACATATTTCTTGTCAGAAACAGTTTTATCTACGAGTGATAGTTTTCGCGAAAATTAGTGATACATTTAACCGTCAGCCCTTTTCTTACTGTTCATTAGCGTGGCGACAGGCCCTAAGTGGCGACGAGAGACCGTAAGTAATGGCAGCAACCACCGTCTCCAACGTTTCGAACCCCTACCCCATTCCAACGTCTCATGAGGGGTTATGTTGTTCTTATATATGTATTCTCTACGATGCCTGTGATTGGCCAGAGTGCCCCATGGTGGGGACTGCTTGAACTTGATTGGCCAATCAAGTCTTTTTTAAAAAATCTCTAACCATCATCTCAGCAACGAAATGATTTCAGCCTTATCTGAAGGACAACATTTTGCAGTCGCCCCCTCCAAAATCCCAAAAGAAGAAATCATCAGTAATTTGGAATCCACAATATACACCCTTCCACCTGAAAAAGCAAATGACATACGACGTAGGACAGCCAACATTTTGCGCGAAGCCCAACTTCCTTCCTCAAACTTAACAAAACAAGAAAAAACAGCTATTAAAGAACTCAATCAGAATAAAGACATCATCATATTACCCGCAGACAAAGGCAACACAACAGTAATTATGAATAAAGAAGACTATAACAACAAAAGCATGGATCTTCTTGCTGACGATACATATAAAAAGCATAAAAAAGACCCCACAAAAACAATAACCAGAAAAACACAAAGCCTCTTAAAAGACTCAAATCTTGACAGCGATACAATATCTAAATTAAAACCTACTAATCCTATCTCTCCAAAACTCTTTTGACTTCATCAGAAAAATACAACAAATTCACATTCAACCCCAAGACATCCTAGTAAGTTTCGACGTAGTATCTCTCTTTACAAAATTACCAATCTCTGGTACAATCGATATTATTAAATCATTTGCAAACTTCCCCTCCAATCTCACACCTTTAATAGAACACTGTCTCACTAATACCTATTTCTCTTTCAATAACCAATTCTACGAACAAACCTCAGGAGCAGCAATGGGATCTCCAATCTCACCTGTAATAGCCAACATTTGTATGGAAAATTTAGAAACTAAAATCTTTAACAAATCCAAGCTTAAACCGGAATTCTGGTGCCGTTACGTTGACGACACTTTTGTCATCAGGAGACACGGACTAGACGAACTAAACAAATTTTTCGATTTCATCAATCAAATACACCCTAATATCAAGTTCACTATGGAAATTGAACAAAACGGAAAATTACCTGTCTTGGACGTACTAGTTTATAAAAGATCTGATAACACATTAGGACATGAAGTTTACAGAAAACCCACGCATACAAACAGATACCTGCATGCCTCCTCCCACCACCACCCATCTCAAAAGCAATCGGTCATCAATTCCCTTGTATACAGAGCTGTCTCCATAACAGATAAAGATAACTTACAAAAGGAATTACAAAATGTTAAACAAATCCTAATACAAAACGATTACACAAACAAACAAATTAATAAAGCAATAAGAAAATACACTCAAGAAAATAAGTCAACACAACCTACTAAAGAAAGAGAGAGAAAAACAACCACCATCCTACCCTACATTCAAGGTATCACGGAACAAATAGGAAGAATTCTCAACAAACACAACATCCAAACTATATTTAAACCACCTGCAAAAATAGGACAACTTCTAAACAACCCTAAAGATAAAAAGGAACCTTTCAGTGATCCGGGAGTATATCAAATCCCTTGTTCTTGTGGTAAAGTCTATATTGGAGAAACCGGGAGGGCGGTAAGTCAACGTGTAAAGGAACATGAGAGTAAAGTTAGGCTAAAACATTTCACACAATCAGCAGTAGCTGAGCATCATATCGAAACAGGACATAGTATTTTATTTGACAAAACAACCGTCATTGCCAAAACGTACAATAAATTTCCAAGAAAACATAGAGAAGCAATCGAAATCTTGAAACACCCTAATAACATCAATAGGGACAATGGATATAATACCAATCCGATTTGGCTTTCCGTCCTCCCGGGTTTTTTAAAAAAGACTTGATTGGCCAATCAAGTTCAAGCAGTCCCCACCATGGGGCACTCTGGCCAATCACAGACATCGTAGAGAATACATATATAAGAACAACATAACCTGAAACTTCAGTTTCAGGTCAGCCCTGAAGAAGTGAACTGCAATGTTCACGAAACGTCGGCAACATTCATAGTTTCGCACACGATTGAAACCCAAACAATCTTTAAATTTTAAATTTAAATTTATTATAATGAATCATCGTGAAAGTATCAAATCTATTATTAAGAAATATGTGATTCGATAAGATCTACAACTTTTGTTTGGAATATTTGGCGATATTGTGCTATTGGCTTAAATAAATGCAAAAGGCCATGATTACAAAAAATATGTATCTCAATGAGATCTACAACTTTTTTTTTTAAAGATTTTGTGAAATTTTGCGTATTGGTTTAGATAAACGCAAAAACCCATGATTTCTATGGTTTTTTTTCATGGTTTCGCCATGAAAATCGTCTTGTCGCAAATTTTTACTATAATATTCGTAATCAGCGCGTCAAAGTACATAAGTATACGGAGTTTAAATGAAATCGGAAAATTCAGCTATTCGGAACTGCACTCTTTTTCTATATACATGATGTTTTGACTTTTCGTTTCAATGTATTTCCTTTAAAACTTATTTTAAACTGATTCTTCGTAAAATCATACCGATTCTGACCAAAGAATATTAATTTTATTAACTTGTAGTATGATAAAATTATTATTTTGTAATTAAGTTTGTAATTTTGAAGTAAGCGAAGGTATTTCAGTGAGTTTTATTTTTCACATTTATTTGCAGTGTAACCATAAAAAATATAAGAAATAAAAATGGACAATAAGTAATTAGTAGGAGCCAATCGTTCTGGCTGGTAGCTTTGTCTTTTAGTCAACTAATTTCAGGATACTGACGTGTTTCACTCGGAAATGACTATTTTCAATTCCCTAAGTTAATTCCAAAGACAAAAGAATTCCTACAATTTTATTTATCTTCAGATAGAGTTCATATCTTATTTCATTAGTATTATTATTAGAATAAATTATTTTGTAATCTTGTTCTCTTTTCATGTGTACCGCTTATGTTCTATTTATAATAAATAGAACAAGGCGTTTATAGAATATATGCTTCGTTTTTATTTACATTATTTAGTTTTACATTTTAAATTTACTTTTTTGAAAGTATTTCTTTTTTTTTTTGAGAAAAATGAATAGATATTTTGTTGTTTCAATGAAAGAAAATCCGATAATGAATCAGGTACAAAGGGAATCATTGTTTAGTTGACTGATTCTTCTAACAAAGAGATGCATCGAGGATACTCCTAGTATGTTTAGTTTGGGTCGATATGCTGGTACGCCCTTAATTGAATCTAGTCGCAATTGAGTAAAAAAGTCTATTGTCTTCCGGAAGATTTCTAGCTAATTGGAAATGCTCGTAAAAGCAAACAAAAAACAGTATTACTGTACAATCCAGATGAAAAACTGGAAAATAAAACCTAGAAATTTAGAAGCCAAAGAATTTTCAAAAAGTTTCTCGAATGTACAATCATAATGGTTTACAAACATTATTTAATTTTGGAAGACATCACAGTCAAACATTACAAATTTCACATTTCATAATAGATCGTTCAAGAACATTTCATTTCATATAATGTAGGTCCCATTAATTGTGAGAAAATCACCTTTACATGCAAAACGTGTTTTAGTTGACTGATTGAAATTCATGGAGACCGTTTTCTCTTAAAACTCACTAGCTCACACGTTCTATGTGACTTATACGGGTCAGGTAACGATTTACTTGAATGAGAACATAATACCATTTAAATTAAACACTCACATAACTTAATCGGAAAATTATGTAATATTATTTAATTCTTAATATTGTTAAAAATGTGTTGGGCTAATTCTGCAAAAAATTAAGTTAGAATGTATTTTAAAAAACTAATATAAAACATATTAAATTTCGCGTCGATTGATTGGTTATCACTCGACCGACCGCTTTTCGGCTTGGATACGCTTCCACATTTTTTGTGATAATTTGAGAACCAATAAATATTTAATTATGTTCTTGGACTCATTTTAAAGAAGATATTTCAGGCTTTAATTGGTCAAAGTTTTAATTTTTTCCATTCACTTTCCCGAAGCATGTATGTAGAGAGTGGAAGTTGAAAATCAAAATTGGCAAAAACGAAAAATAGGTCGATCTTTCTTACGTGCTATATCGGCGTTCATTTATCGAAAATATTTTAAGTCGTCATTTTCTCTAACCTTGATTAAGAGGGCGTCCGTAAACTACGCTACGTTAACAGGTTAAGGGGGGGGGGGGGCTCAATCGAAGTAAAGTTACGAACTTGCATCAGGTTTTAGTGCGTTTCCTGATCATAAATTTTATCAAACTTTGCGAATTTCGCGAAAGATGAACCCTATATTCTTTTTTATCATATTTTCAAGTAACTTCCCTTTTTCTCGTTTTTTCGCTTAAATGCAAATTGAATTGAAATAAAATCCAACTGTTTTCGATTAAATGTTAATTTTATTTGATTGAAAAGTCTACTATTATATCTTTGGTTCGGAATTGAGAGGGCATGATAAACTCCTTAAAGCTCGAACAGTCGGAGTATTGTCCGCGGAGCAAATTTTGAAAATTGTTCAAATTTGAGTGTTGATAGTCCATACTTGTAGAGAATTTTATTGCGTATCTTTTTTGTATGGCAACCAAATTCGAAGGTTGTTTGTTTTTTAGTTATTTAAGGAAAACGGAATTTTTCGCCGAAAAAAATGCAATACCTTTTTGTGTTCAACTCACCAGATCTTTGCCGGGAATTGATATTTTTTCTTGAAAATTGCATGTAACATTCTTTAACATATTCTACGACTGTTAGAGTATTTGCGAAGTTTAAACAACATTTCATGGCCGTGTAGTGAATTTTTAAAAATCGCGAAAACATACCGCGGCGGCTTGGCGTACCTACAATCGTAAAATTTAACTAGAGATATTGCTGGTGACGCTAACTGCTTATTTTAATTTTTGCAATGAAAGGATTTATCCTTGACATGCAAGAAATATTGAAACACATTTTTTTATTGATTAAAATACTCAAGTCATTGTCAGAAGTATAGGAATATTAGCAAGTATAAATCTCGTCCGACACGAGCGTAAACAAATGGATTGTTTTTCTCGTACAGACAAAGAAGTCGAGCGCAGCACGCCCTACATAATTTTCACATCGCCCTCACTTTTTTCCCCTAAAAAGATCTAAAACTTTTGGAAAAACTTCATTGATCCTTAACGAACATTTTTCTCACTGGAGGTTGTCAAAATTCGAAACTTCCTCGCACAACCTTTTCGTTTGTATATATGCATCCAAGATTTCAAAGAAAATATTGTTAAAAGTTCACCAGACGGCCCTTAAATTTTTCTTAAAGTTCGTAAACACTCTAACAGTCATAGAATGTGTTAAAGAATGTTACATAAAAATTTCAAAAAAAAAATCAATTCCCGGCAAAGATCTGGCGAGTTGAACGCAAAAAGGTATCGAATTTTTTTTCGGCGAAAAATTCAGTTTTCCTTGAATAACTAGAAAACGTAACAACCTTCGAATTTGGTTGTCATACAAAAAACATACGCAATAAAATTCTCTACAAATATAGACTGTCAACGCTCAAATTTTGACAATTTTCAAAATTTACTCCGCGGACAACCCTTCTCCGCGTGTTCCAGCGCTAAGGTGGTTATGGCATCCGGACCTTCAATTCATCTCGTTTGGTCAAAAATTCAACTAATTGGTTGAAAGTTGAATTACTTTTAAAAAAATTCATTTTCTTCGTTGAAGATTTATCTCTTTGGTTAAAAATTTAACTATTATGGTGAAAATTTGTTTCCTTTTTGGTTGAAAATCAATTTTTTTTTAAACAGAAAATTCAACTATTTGGTTGAAATTTTATCCTGTTAAGATAAAAATTCAACTATTTTATTGAAAATTCATGTATTTTATTGAAAATTCGTTTTCTTTTTGTAAAAAATTAATCTTCTTGGTTAAAGAATAATATTTTATGTTACAAATTTGAATATTTGGTTGAATGTTGAACTCCTCGGTTTGAAAATTTAACTATTTCGTTGAAAATTAGTTTCTGTTTTGGATTAAAATTAATTTTTTAACTGAAAATGTAACTATTTCATTTTTGGTTGGAAACTGATACTTTTTAGTTGAAAATTCAACTATTTTATTGAAAATTCGTATTTTCTGTTTGAGGTTGTATCACGTTAGTTGACAATTCACTATTTCATTGTAAATTAATTTTTTCTGTTGAAATGTCATATTTTCAGGTTGAAAATTCAACTGTTTTGTAGAAAATTCCCTCTTTGGCTTGAAAATTCAACAATTTTGTAGAAAATTAAGCTATTTGCTAGTAAATTTAGTAGTATTTGGCAGTAAATATCAATTCATTAAAATCAAAAATATTATGCTGAGGTTTCAAATGTATTATTTACTCTTAAGATTTCTTGTTAAGATCGAATTGAAATTCAATTTCTTCCCAATAGTTCCAAATTAGTGGTGCTGTCGTCGATACCCAACAGGCGTATAGTTGTTTAGTGTAAAGTTCCTGTTGGTGATGAAAATGGATAAATCCATTATTTCGTACGAGGTTTTCTCTCCAAGTCGATTGCGGAACATTGTAATAAATGAAAAATAGGGTTTGCACGAGATCGTTTCCCGCCTATTATTTTCGTATTTGTGGGTCAGCGCACCTCCTGAAACGATTGGTTTATGCCTTATAGTTTTTCCGAGAAACTCGATCTATAACAAGTCAAGTCTACTTTCATGTTGCAGTAAACCTTTACGTCCTTCGAGTGTTTCACTATATGCAATAGCCTTCGGTTTCGATACGATATATAAGTTTCCACGTTATCGAGTAGACACTGATCACTGATAAGACAACGCTTAAGAGCGGAAAACTCGATTCGATCCTCTCAGTAAACAATGCTACAATAATCACACAATATGATTATCATCCTCACGTGATTATTCGTCACTTTGAGAAATAAAATATAGATGATTTATTGGATGAATGGTGGAGTAAGTCAGTTTGTAGACTGCTTGTCTTATATTCTCTTTTTTCTCATATTTTCAAGAAATTTTCCATTTTTCTCGTTTTTTCGCTGAAATGCTATTTTTGGTTAAAATTTCTACTATTTGGATGAATATTTAATTATTTGGTTGAAAATTGAACTATTTTCTTAAAAAATCATCTTGATTTGTTGAAAATTCAACAATTTTGATAGAAAATTATCTTTTTTTGTTGGAAATTCCTGTTTTTGTGTAGAAAATTCAACTGAAATCTTTCTTGGTTGAAAATTCAACTACCTTGTTAAAAAAATCCGAGGAAAAATCTTCTTTTTTTGATTTAATTCAACTGTTTTTGACTTGAAATAAAAATATTTTTTGGTAGAAAGTTGAACTACTTTGTTAGAAACTATTTAAAAAAATATTTATCGTTTTATTTGAAAATTCATCTCTTTGGTTGAAAATTTATTTTGTTTTTCGTTAAAAAATTTTGTTTACTGAAAATGTAACTATTCCAGATGAAGATTCATCATTTTAGTTGAAAATCCATCGCTTTTTTTGATTGAAAATTGATCATTTTAGTTGAAAATTTAACTATTTGGTTGAAAATTCATGTGTTTTGTTTGAATTTCGACTTTTTTTGGTAGATAATTAATCTTCTTGGCTGAA
The DNA here is from genome assembly GCA_932178445.1 of Andricus quercusramuli. Classification (NCBI taxonomy): domain Eukaryota; kingdom Metazoa; phylum Arthropoda; class Insecta; order Hymenoptera; family Cynipidae; genus Andricus; species Andricus quercusramuli. The sequence goes on along the minus strand of CAKNXH010002029.1, from coordinate 189,454 downwards.
ATTTTACCTTTTTTGTCAAAAATGCATCTGTTTGGTTGAAAATTAATTCTTTTATTGAAATATCAACTATTTCATACATTTTTTTTATTGAAGGAAACAAATACATAATAATTAGTTGAAAGTTGAACTACTTTATTAGAAATTAGTTTTTTTGTGTATATAATTAATGTTCTTAGTTGAAAATTCATTTTTGTTGGTTGAAAATGCAGTTATTTGGTTCAAGATTCAACTATTTCTCTAAAATTTTAATCATTTTGTTAAAAGTGCAACTGCTTTATTCAAAAGTCATCTTTTTTGTTTGGAAATTTAATTATTCTGTTGAACGTTTGTCTTTTTGGATAGAAAATTCAACTTTTTGGGTTGAAAATTTAATCTTTTTGGTTGAAAATTCCACTATTTAGTTGAAAATAAACTTTTTTGTTGAAAATGTACTCTTCGGATTGCAATGTCAACGGTCTTATAAAAAAATTCAACTAAATTGGGGTCCCGCTTTACCGGGCTTCTTGGGGGTACCCTCAATGGCCTTCACGGTAAATCGGGACTCTCCAAATTGTATTTCTTCTCCTTCTTGCTTGTATCTTCTTTTAGTGCCGAACCGTAAACTGCGCAACTCCGCTAACTTTGCAAGCGCCTCTCTTTCGCCCCCTTGGACCACCTTATCCGGTATATCAGGCTCCGGTAATGCGAGATCTCCAGTGTATTTCGGCAGAAAATTTAACTTTGATGTATTAAATTAACTTTCGTTGTTTTTGGTTGAAGTTTTACCCCAAGTTTTTTTTTTTTTTTTTTGAAAATTGTACCGTTTGGTTGTAAATGCAACTGTTTTGACTAACATTTTTTTAGGTAATTGAATTATGTATTTATTTGGTTTAAAATTTATCTTTCTTTGTTGAAATTTAACTTTTCTATTGAAAATGTATCTTTTTGGATCTAAAAGTCAACTTTTTTCTAGAGCGTTCGACTTGTTAGCTTGAAAACTTAGCTCTTTTTGTAGAAAGTTAATCATTTTGATCGAAAATACAATACATTTGGACCTGAAATCTCAGAAATCTTATAATGGGATAGGTTTTCACTTTCATTTAATGTGAGTATGGAGTGAAGAAGCTTGTGCGTGTTGACGATGAATAGAGGAACACCCCGTATAGTATATGCATAGATCCGAGTCCAATTAATGTAATGGGCCCATCTCGGGGCTTCCTCCATCTCCTTAACCACTGACTTCTCCTTCTACTGCACCTTTAACCTCCTACCAACCGTGAAATTATCACCGCAAAGTTCTCTCCTACTATGAAATACCATATAGTCTATGTTGTGGTATAAAGTATACTGTGAATTATGATATGTACTTTAAATTGCAGTACTATATCCTCACAACTTGTAACCCATTCGTTGTGCAACAACGCTGCATCTAGGCGTGGTTGGTTATACGTCATTTAATTTTATATTCACTCAATGGCATCCGACTATCGAGTGCGAGAAACGCATAAATATAGTATTTTTATCGTCACAGAAAAATATACACAGCGTGGCCGCAGGTCAGTAAGAGTCACGGATTTTGAGAAAAAACTGCAAGTCAGGACTACCGCACGGACATTTTTATTCACTTTTTTTCTCAAATCACTCTTTACTCACTTTTTATGATGAAGTCACTGTATTCACTTTTTAAAATAAAAATATCACTTCACTCACTGTCTTCGGCTCAAAACCAGGCTCTCCGAACGTAAGCATCAGGGCTTTTTGAACACTGAGTGTGAACTGACGCAACGTGACGCAGTTATTCCGTTAGACCGTAAGACAGGACCCACCACTTTCAGCAGGTGCTGACTGCCACGACAAGTGTATAGTTTTTCTGTAATTTTTTTCTTCGCTTTTCAGGAATCCTTGAAAGGGTTACGGTCGTTACGGTCACAGTTCGTTGCGGCTCATTGTTCACACCGAGGGGTCTGATTTTTTTCTACTCGAATTCACAATACATTTTTTCAAACTGTAATTTACCGTGAAGGATTAGGGACGAGTCGAAGGACAAGTTTGACGAAAATTCATGAGGGCCGGTTTGATCTAGTCTCGTGACTGCCCTTAGCAGTCGTTGCAGCCAATGACTGCCTTCTGGAGAGCCCTCACGTAAGGGTACAACGCTTTATCGCTACGCTACTGTGTTTGTCACGCATCACTGTGTCGATATGTAATGGCGCCTTCCTTAAAAAAAAGCAGAAACCACCATTGTTTTTTGTGCCACTTTTATAATGATTTTTTTATTTTCATTAACAAACATTTTTTCCACGACACAGCAGTAGTATATACATGCCTTAGGGGGCGCCGGCGGGGTTTCCCACATACCAGCCTATGGCCAGTCCGCCACTGCGTAACTGCCGCGCGGCATCAGTTCTTGGAACGCTCAAATCAAGTTTCCTGAAATCCAAGTTCAAGTGCATTTCCGAATTTTCTTGAATTCTTTTGAAATATTTGAGGGTATTTTGAAAGGTTCTAAGATATTTTTAGTAGATATCAATTATTTGAAGAGTTTTTAAATGATTTTTAAATATTTAGGTGTATTCTTTAAAGATTCCACTGAATTTTCAAGAGTCCTAAAAATATTCCATTGATTTCAAAGGATTTCAAATATTTTAGGGTAAATTTTTTTATAGGGTAAATACATCAACAGATTTCAATGAGTTTTTAATAGATTTGAAGGTTTGAAGGAATTTGATGTGAAGGTATTCCAAAGGATTTAAAAAATATTATGGTATTTTTAAAACTTCCAAGGAATTTTCAAGAGCTTTAAAAAGTTTCAAGGGATTTCCAACGATTTCAAGGAATTTCAAAAGATTTCAAAGAATTAAAAATGTTTTTGGTTTTTTTTTTCAAATTCCATGAAATTTATAAGAGCTTTAAAAATATTCAAGGCGTTTGAAAAAATGTCAAAGAATTTGACATTTTAGGGTAGTTTAAAAGATTCCAAAGCATTTTCAAGAGATTAAAAAATTTCAAGGGTGTCTATAAGATTTACGAGGATTTCAATTATTTTTAATGATTTTAAAAGCCCCCAAAATGTTTCAAGAAATATCAGATTTCATAGAATTTCACGGGATTGTATAATATTTTAATGAGTTTTAAATAATTTATTCAGAAGTGACGGATTTTATAGGGTTTTTGAAGATTTGAAGAGATTTTCAAATATTTTTTGCAATTTATTTGAATTCATTTGAAATTCAACCTAAATTCTTATTATTTTGTCCTGAATTATTTTTTCTTCGGAATTTTCTTGATTCTTTTAATTCATTTGAATTCTTCTAAATTCACTCAATTCTACTCAATGCAATGGATTTTAAAAATTGTTTGTTTAACTCATCCTGGAGTCATTCAAACTCATCATGCATTCTTAGACATTTCATCAGATCCTTTTGAATTCTCTTGAATTTTTCTAAAGTGAATTTTTCTGAATTCAACGAAGTTTTTCATTTTTTTAAACTGTTTTCAATTCACTTTGAATTTTTTCAATTCACTTTGAATTTTTTCAATTCACTTTGAGTTTTTATGAATTTCGTCGATTTCTTCCTTATGAATTTAAGTTGAATTGTTTTGAATTTTTGATGTCAAATGAATCGAATGCTTTCAAATTCTTGTACATTCAAAAGAATATTAGTCACTTTTAGTCACTTTTTTGTTTTAAATAGGTCTGTGGATGCCTGGAGAACAATACATTTTTAAAAACCTGAAACAAAATTTTGTTCTTGCATTCATTTAAGGTTCCATATTAAAAATGCTAGAAGATTAGAATTTTAGGTTTTTAAATTTTGAAAATGATGTTTTGTGGTCATCCTGATGTACACGGCCAGAAAGTTTCGGTTAATTGGTAGTTTTCAAAAGTTGCGGAAATTTTATATTTGTGCTAAACCTGGCGACAAAAAAAGTTTGAGAAATATAAATCTCCCCGACCTTTCTGATGGCTTAGAGTTCGAACCATGCATCGAATCCACACTGTTAGAAATTTTAATCATTTTACTATACTTTCATTACAAAAGGGCTTTGTTAATTTAGAAAAGAAGAATGGTAAGCTTCCATAAAAATTAATTAATATTCAATAATTTTGAGGTTTGTAAGCATATTTGGTGGTTTCAGTTTTACATTTTGAAAAGGTTCTAGCCTCGCAGATCTGGATTTATAATATTTTTCTTAGGCATTAAGGGTAGCAATTTCTATGTAAACTTAAAAAAGACAGATGCAGGTATGTAGTTATTTCTTGATAAATATTCAGTTAGCATACATAGTTGGAACGGATTTCCAATTGTCTAACTTTCTAATTGTCTAGTGTAAATAAAGGTTGTTTCGTGAGTTTTTTTAAATTGATTAGAGGCGAAAATCGTCTTAAATTCTAAATTGGAAACAATATTCTAAAAATAGAGACCTAATCGAAAACGAAGTTTGGAGTGACTTTCAAGGTAACTGCCAATTCAATAATCTTACCCAACCCTCTGTATATAACTTCCACCCTCTAACCTTCACGCTCATCAGTTAATTCTAATTACCGTTGAATTTGATGCTTCAGATCACACACCTCATCTTACTCGAATATAATGCAAGCATGTTCATTTTGCGTCTGTCTCTCATTGTCAGTTCTTTGGTGATGTCAGTCTCTTGAAGTCCTGAGCTGTATTCATTCTTAAAGGGATTGATTCATCGTAGCAAAACTGGTTTCAAATTATTACACAAAAATTATTTTAAGAATGTTTTCCTCGTATGACAGTTTCTCATGAAATTCTTTAAAATTGCTAGTTTTAAGCAATTTCAATTTTCAATCGTTGCATTTTAAAAGTTTTTATTGGAAATTCTATGTTTAATATGGCATATTTTTAAATGTAATATTATTTAATTTTAATTCTTATTATTTTAATTTTTAAATTGTTTACTTCCGAACATTATAGATTTGAAACTGTACAATTATAGATAGTTCCCAGGTTTTTCATATTTTTAAAAAAGTAATCATTTCCATGTCAAAGATCACAAATTTGAAACTTTTGAATTTAAATCCGTAGTAATTGAATTTTAAGTTTAAATGTTTTAATAGTAAAAAATTTGCATTTTTAAGGTTAGGAAATTGAATCATCTTCTACAAATTTGCTTGCAATTCTAAGATTGATGTTTTAAAATTGGAATAATTTGAAAACACGTTCAAATTAGGAGAGGCTTTAGAGTTTAGAGAGTACAGTTTCCCATTTCTATTCTTTGGTACAATATCAGGTTTTGCCACAGGTCAGGGAATTCTAGAAAGTACAGAAATTTACGATAAACTGAAGTTAATGTCTTTTTTGTTTGAAAATTCATCTTCTTAGTAACTACTTCGTTAAAAATTAACTTTTTTTGTTTGTGATTGATCATTTTAATAGAAAAATCTTTTTTTTTTTAAATTTGACTATTTCGTTGAATATTATTCTTTTGTATTTAAATTAATTTTGTTTTAACTGAGCATTTAACTTTTCCATGTGTAGCGGAAATTGAAATCAAAAAATTATCTATTTTTGGTGAAAATTCAACTATATTGTTGAAAATTCATCTTTTTGGTCGAAACGTAATCTTATTAGTTCAAACTTCATCTTTTTGGTTAAAAAATGATGTTTTTTAATTTGAAATTCATGTATTTTATTAAAAATGTGTCTTCTTTATAGAAAACTTCATCTTTTGGGTTGAAAATTCCAACTTTTTGGTTAAAAAATAATTGTTTTTGTTGAAGATTCACCATTTTAGTTAAAAATTAATTTTTTCAACTGAAAATTCTACTCCTTCGTTAAAAATTGATTTTTTATTCGGTTTAAAATTAATTTGTTTACTGTAAGTTTAACTGTGTTGTTGAAAACGCGTGTTTTTTGGTTGAAAATTGATTTTTTAACACGAACTATTGATTTTTTTGCTGAAAATTTGTATTTTTTAGTTTAAAATTCATGTATTTCGTTGAAAATTTGTCTTTTCTGGGGAAAAAATTATTTCTTGGTAGAAGATTTATCATTTCAGTTGAAAATTTATTTCCTTTGTTGAAAATTTAACTATTTTGTTGAAAATTCATGTCTTCTGTTAAAAATTCATATGTTTCAATAAAAAATTAATCTTGGTTGAAAATCTATATTTTTTTAGTTGAAAATTATATTATTTTGGTAGAAAATTCATATTTTTGGGTTGAAATTTCAACTTTTTCGTAAAAAATTCATATTTTTTAGTTTAAAACTCAACTGTTCTGCAGGAAATTGGGTTGAAAATTAAACTTTTTAGATATTTTTTTTTTCTTCATTGACTGACAGATCTTTCTTGGTTAAAAATTCAACTCTTTTGTAGAAAATTCCTCTTTATCGTTTGAAAATTAGTTTGCTTTACATTGAGGATTCAACTAATTCGTTGAAAATTCATATTTTTTCTTCTAATTCAACTGTTTTTCAATGAAAATTAAAATATTTTCTGGTAAAAATATCAACTATTACACTTTTTGTTGAGAATTAATTTTTTCATCGAAGATTCATCACTTTATTGAAAATTTAACTATTTTGTTGAAATTTTCTTTCGTGGTTGAAAATTAATCGTTTTAACTGAAAATTTAATTTTTCCATTTTTGGTTAAAAATTTTCTCTTTGGTCGTTGTTGCTTAAAGTGTTTAAAATAGATTTAGAAGCATAATTTTTTTTACGTCAACATTATTGATCTCCTAGGGATAAGGTTGTTTGTTTTCATACCTAAAAGATAAATTTATAACGAACAGGGGGAATGAAAAATTTTCAGTGTAAGTCAGGGAATTTCGAAATTGGGATTTTGTAGCAACCCTAAATATCGTATGTAATAATGCCTGACAGTCTCACACTGTAAATTTCACCGTTTTCTTTTCTCAAGTGAGATAATTCCGATTTTACAGCGCGACTAATTGCCGAATGCGTATACGAAACCTGACAATCCAGATCCTTTACTAGTCTCTCTTGACTGTAAGTATTACCCGAGGTATTACCTCAACAAGACACCCGGTATACTCTTATCTATCTATCCTCACTTAGCTTCAAGTGAGTGTGACAATTACAGAGAAGCTCACCCAAACTTTTTTGCAATCACATGCATACATAATATACCCATATAAACACATGTTATCTCTTTCTCTGCTTGTTTTCGATTTTTTGCTGCTTTTGGGTTAAAAATTAACCACATGTAATAACGTAAAATTATACATAGAACATAAAAGACGCTTACATTGAAATGAGTATTTTTTATCATAAGTTTTTTTTATAATTGTGCATATCTACTTAAGGAGATACTAGAAGAAAATTGTTATTAAGAAGCCTTAAAATATTTGTAGGTTCTTGAAAATTAATTCATATAAACATGTAAAATTACTAGTTTTTAAAAATTGGTTATGATGAACATATCTGTCGAGTGGCAGTTTTCATACTTCTTATTGAAACCTATAGGTATTTATTTAGTCATGACCGACATAATATTTCTAAAACAAGAAATGTTTTAGAAAAGTTTTAATTTCCGGTTGGGAGTAAAATTCCAATTTTCCTATATTGGCTGAATCTCTATGGCTCTGGAAATTTCTGGATTTACAACTTCCTAGAACCAACAGTAAAAGTTTTAAAAAATGTTAAATTTACAATAAAATACATAGATTTTTAACTAAAAAAAGGTTAATTTTCAACCGGAAACCAATAAATTCTACTGTGGAAATTGTTATTTTATTCTTTTTAAAAAGTATTTCTATAAATCAATTTACTGCGTGGTATTTAAAGTGTAATTATAATAATACTTACGGTAAATAAAAATTATTCATTAAATGATCCGATTCTTTTATGTTTTGTATAATATTGCATTATGATCTGCAATCAAAAATTCAAGTTGAGATTCGGACTTCCTTTTTTTTTTGTTTTTTTTTTAAACACCCCTAATAGATATATGTGCACACAAAAAACATACTCTATGACTGCACGCGTACTCATACATATCTCTCGCACTCACGAATGGAGCTCGCTGTGCTCGCGTGTCCCCTGCCGCCCGCCGCGCACGGCACACCGTATTCAGTTAGCACGAGGCCCGCGTTCGAGCAGCACTGCCAATGACCGCCGATCCAGGATCTTTCGTCGAAGATTCGTTCGCTATTCATTCTTGCCTCGATCGGCGCCGCGTCTGCCAACTCTAACAATTTTCATATGCCACAGAGTCAGTTTCGGTCGGCGCTCATCGCGAAGCGCTCGTCGCGGTCGCGCTTCGCTAATCAAGTTGTGTGTGATAAACTATTTTTTATGATTTCTAATTGGTAATTGCTTACGTTAGTTAATAATTGATAAAATGTGTATTACAATTGCATAATACATGTGATCTTGCCACGTTGTAATTACATTATCAGTTTAATTGTCGTTTACATTCTCGGTTACCTCATCTCTAGTCGATTATATGTGACATGCAGCGGCGCGTTAGAAAATGACACCCGACAATTTGTGTGTGCAGGATTTTTGCTCCATTGCTTAACGATTGTTTCCTGCAAATTAAGGGACAAGTGTGAAGGAGGGAGGAATACCGTGCTATAAATAATTATACTCGCGTACCAAGTGTGAGAGCTTTTGCACGTGCGCACCGGTAATCAAGTGTATCAGCAATTCTCAACGATCTTTGGAAAAATGTAATTTGCTAATTACTTCTTGTCCGTGAGGTTACGAATTTCAGTGTTTTGTTCGTTTGTTTGTTGGATTGATTGTCACTTTTCTCTAATTCTGTTTTCATTCGAAAAAATTCAAGCACCTATTTACTACTGCTTATATTTATAACTTTTCGTTTATTGCTTGTGCCTTGTCTTGTGTCTGTTTTGAGATTTTGCTTTATGTTTAGTTTTTAGTTGCTCTCTTAGTCAATCGGTGTTATCAGTGGATTTAAATTTAATCGTCTGTGATAAACATTCCGACTTGTAAAATGCATTGACTGTATAATAAAGTTTCTGGCTATTTGTTATTTATTGTATTTTTTCTGTAAGCTGTATTATTTATTTAATTTATATTTTTAAGTGACATTTTTCTGAACCCTCATGAGAAGTAATTGGTTAATTTCATTTTTTTCTGTATGGATTGAAACATCTTTCGAGAGAGAATCTTGTTATAAATTCAAATGTAGTCCTACTTTCGATGAGTTAAAATGACCTGATCGGAAGTCGAATCTTATAGTTAAGGCAAAAATTTAATGTGGACTTTCTCAAAAGTTTATTATCCATTATGATTGTTGTTCATTACGATAGCATCATTTTTTAATAAAAATATAACGTTCAGAGTACGAGTAAAATTCAGTTACAGAAATAGGACAAAGAAAACGACTTAGAAAGTTTTATGTTTTGAACAATTTTTTTATGTGAATTTTCTGTGAAACTATTGCATAATTAAGGTAGGGAGAGAATAAATTAGGTCTCAACCTCATAAGGTCTTAAAAGAGCCTTGTTTCCTCATAAATATTGATTCCGAATTTATGAGCTCTTAACTCATACACAAGATCTTTTTCTGCTACTTGAGAAGCCGATATGCACTGCAAAAAATTAACCTACTCGAAGATAAACATATGTCTCCATAAAAAAGTTACTTCCCATTTGAATCTTTGAAATGTTTATATTTTCAATAGACGTCTGCTTTTCTTCAATAAATGGTTCTACATATCTAAAATTAGGTCTGTGAAATTGTGAATAGAATAAATTCAATTTTTTAGTAGTTTAGTTTTTATTCAATCGTATTTTATAAACTTTGCTCTCGAGGTTAGATAATTTAAAATCAGATCTTGTCAGGTTAAAGTTCAAAATGTCTGGCAAGTATTCAAATATGTCAGATATATGTTTGTAGATTTCTTGCACTTTGCGAGTTTGACAAAAATTCACTTTTTTTTACAAAATAATGAATTTTCCGTTAAGTTTAAGTTATTTTAGTGTTTGATTTTTAAGATAATAACCAACTTTTCACCTGTCAATCAACAAAATTTTCTGATTTATTTTTCCGTTAAAAAATAGTACTGGAAATATGTAATTATTAAAGCTCTTATTTGCGCTATAACTAAGGACGAGTACTTCTTTATTCAGCAGTCTTATTGTACGTAATCCGCTGATTCGTTTACGTATCTTCGGCACAAATGCGGGCAGGAAAATCGCGCTAATTCATTTACGTTAACGACATTATACGGAGTTGTACGCCATCATTGTAATACGCCCAGTCGATTAAAAACACTCGATTCACTTCTCCTCTTAAATTTTTGCATGCAGACACATCTTCGGTCGTTTAGAATCTATCCAGAAATAATTACTTTTAGGTACTTCTTTTTAATTTGTAAATGATATCGAGGTTTGGTCAGAAAATTGTTAACATGTTTTAAGGGTTCTAAGAACCCTTTTTGCAATGTATGTGGAGAAATGAGTGGAATGCGAATTTATTGTGTTGGCATGTACAGGGGCTAGTTAGACGAGCTTCTTGGAAGCAAAAGAACGAAACTAATAGTAACTATAATAGCGCGTGCCTTCGACTCGTGCAATGTTAATGCATTGGGTTCCTATAATCCAACCGATGTGTATTTATTATGCATTCATAATTACTGAATTCATAAATTGTCTTTTAACAACATAAAAACTTTATCTTCCACGGGTACTTGAAATTCAGTTCAAAGATCAACGAGCTTTGTCTTCCTTACCCATCTCGATTTAAACATGTCGTGATTTTTCCACGATACTATTCGATAAAGTCTTTAATCTTAATTGGATTGTGATAAACTATAGCCGTCACGAGTTTAAACAATAACGGTTTTGTAAACTGCTGTAAAATATATAAAGTGCATGTGAACTAACGATTCTGTTTATTCAAAGATTGAAATTCACACGTGTTTTGAAAATCGTACTGTATTGTAATTCAGTTATCGAGTCAGACTAGACAAAGTTGCTTTTAGTTTACACTCAGTCTACCTTCACCACTAGATAAGGTAACTAATTGAATAAATAATAAATAAATAATCTGATTTGAAGGCGAACTGGTATCTTCAATTGTAGGAACAGTAAAATACATAGAAATAAAACTCTACCTTTCAGAATTAGAACTCGCCTCGGATCTCGCACCTTATCAGAGATATGAGTTAACGGAATAAATTATAAATCAATTATTCAAATACCCAGGGTTGCCTCGCAGACACTTAAGTCAGTTTTAGTCACTTTTTAATGAAAAAGTTAGTATAGTCACTTTTTTTAAAGGAAAAGGCCACTTTAGCATCTCTAGTCCGCCTGATTTTAGATTATGTTCAAAGAAAAACAAAATTTTATTAATCTATGTATGAAATCTATTGTAAGGTAAACGTCCCAGTAATCGTGACCCTCAGAGATTTCATCGACTTCAAATATTTAGAAAATTGTTTTTGTAGGATTATTTGGAAAATGATTGGTACTGATTGAAGCATTAAACATCCTAGAATACTTAAAAAATTGTTCTTACATTATATTTGATATTACTTTTTATTTATAAACAATTAAAAGTCAAAAAGCACCGATGTCCCAGTTATCGTGATTTCCAAATCTGTCATATACTACACTGTTAGAAATAATATTAACTTTAATATACCCATGTGTATTAAAATTAATATATCAATCATATTAAATCGCCATTAAGAGCGTGTATATTAAATTTCATATGTTAATCACTTACAAGAAAAATCAGATAATTCCATTTTACACAAATTCAAAATAAGTTCAACATGAATTTTCGACTCTGAATAATAAAACATGATACCTTCTTCCAGTTAATCAAAAATATGACTGGATTGTAAGTCGAAAAGATCAATTAAACAAACAAATAACAGACCTCACCTACAATCAACTGTACTAACATTAAATTTCTACTATGTAGACTGAATTTTGAAAAAAGTTCCACCCATACGTTGCACTCTCATTATAAATAACAATTCAGTCAACGAATTCTAGATTATTAATTTAATTGCGAATATTTGACAAGATTTAAAGAAATGAAAGCACTTTGAGTTTTCATGCACACTGCTATACCGACCTGTATATTAAATTTAATACACATGTATATTAAATTCACTACACCAATGTATGTTACATTTCAGTAGCGGTAGTGCATATTTGCTTCACACACATGTATATTAAATCTCATACAGATTTTTCTAACAGTGTAGTAATCGTGAGTCGTTGTCCCAGTCTTCGTGAAAAAGGTCAAATTTTCTTGAAATCAGTTTTTAGAGATTTGGAGGGGTATTTCAAGTGTATTTTTGTATTTTAACTGTACTTTAATGAAATGAAGGACGTATTGTTAGTTTCATATTGATTGAGACCTCTGAGATGAAATCCGTCAAAACAACCTCAAAATCGAATCTTCTGATAGTTCTAATACGTCTGATGAACACTATGAAAATTAATCATAATGAAAATTAATTTTCTTTTAAAATGTTTAGTTTTTATTTCAGTTAAAAATATTATCGAATAAAATTAATATTTTATTCATAAGAAATAAAGTGGTCACAAAAATAAGTCGAGATAAGTATTTATTGGAATTTTTATCACGATAAGTAATAACGACAATGCTGAAATTCTGTTATGATACTGAATAATAAAATTAAAAATCATTAACATTTTAAGTAACTAGAAGTAGCACACGAAATTTGATAAATTGCAGTGACTAAAAAAATGAGGTTATTTTCTGTTTACGTTGTCAAAATATTAAAACTATCAATAATTATATATGTATTACACATGTGTCTTTATATAATGCAGTATAGATTAATGTTAGCTAATGAAAAATTACTCAATAAATATTAACTTCACTGAAAAATGATAATAAACTCAAAAAATGATAATGAAATCTCTAAACTCATGCCAATATTTTACATCACCTTTTTTTAAGTTTTAAGCACTAATTTATATTACGATTACTACTTACAGTAACAAGTCAGTTCTCCGATTTCATTTCATACCTTTTTGAAATTAATTAAATTATTATTTGTAACGAAATATGGAAGTAAAATTTTGACAGAATCGTCCTAGTCTTCGTGACCGGTCACGATTACTCGAGCAACTATGCTTTTGAAATGTCCCTATAATCGTGACCGATATTTCTTGAACGAGAAGGTACTAAATTAAGATTTTACTTTATTTCATGAAACAAAAATTATTTTTTATTACAAAAAAATCATTTTCGACCCGATAAAGTAATTTCTTGACATATTACAAGCTTAAGCAAAGAGACATTAAGCTATTTTCCACGTTTCGCGATTCATCGCCACCGGCAATACAAATGAATTTTTTTTACCCATGTGCACTATTTGTATAAAAAAAACTAATTTTGTTCCCACAACAAGCATTGTTCAAACTTACTTAAAAATATTTTACGATTGTATTTTTATGCGGTAAATACTTAATTCTTGCGTTTACACCTCAAAACTCACGATTACTGGGACCGTCCCGATTACTGGGACATCTACCTTTATCTATGGTATGAAAATGGTATTCAGTACCAGACTTCACACTCTTTCCCCAATCCCCTCTTTCCCCTTATTTTCAAGAAGCTTCCCCTTTTTCTTGTTTTGTTGCTTAAATGCCAACTGAGTTAATAAAACCTAGTAAGGAAATCAAACTATTTTTGGTTGAAAGTTAATTCTTTTTCGTTGAAAAGTCTACTATTATAATTTTGGTTCAGGATTTATCTTTTCTAATAAAATGTGTCATTATGGCTTAAAAATTCAATTGTTTGGTTGGAAATTCAGCTGTCTTGTTTGAAAATTACCCTTTTTTGTTGTTGAAAATTCATCTCTTTTTCTGGTAAAAATTTCATCTTTTTCGGTTAAAAATCTAACTGTTTATTTAACAATTAATAATCTATTTTGGTTGAGGATTCAACTATTTTGTTAAACATTAATTGTTTTGGTTGAAACTTCATCATTTTAGTAGGAAATTCATGTCTTTGGTTTCAAATTGAACTGTTTTGCTGAAAATTCGTTGTTTTTGGTGGCAGTTTAATAATTCATCTTTCTTGGTTGAAAATTAATTTTTTTCCTGAAAATTTATATTTTCGAGATTAAAAGTAAATTTTTTTCTAAAAGATTCGACTGTTTAACTTGAAAAATCAACTTTAAAAAATCATATTTTTTGGTTGAAAATGCAACTATTTGTTTGAAAATTCAGCTTTTTTGCTTGCAAATTACCTTTTTTTGTTGAAAATTCATCTCTTTTTCTAGTAAAAATGTAATCTTTTTTGGTTAAAAATGCAACTGTTTAGTTGACTGTTAATAATCAATTTTGGTTGAAAGTTGAACTACTTTCTTAAAAACTAATTTTTTTGGTAGAAGATTCATCATTTTAGTTAGAAAATTTAATTATTTTACTAAAAAATTTTTTGTTTTAGTTCAAAATTAATGGTTTTAACTAATAATATAACTATTCCGTTATTGGTTGGCAATATATCAGGGTTTCCACTTTCTGGAAAAACAGGGAAAACACAGGGATTTTTTTAATGAGGAAGTCACAGGGAAAACACAGGGAAAATTCGTCAACCGTTGCGCTTCGAGTTGTTTCTTAGCTCTATCTTCAAAGCCCGCAACAATAATTTTTAGAACTTAAGTAAGCTCTGAGCTCTTGGTTCAAAAAGAAATGAAGATAAATGAAGGATCAAGAAACTAAAGAAGAAATGAGATTGTCAAAATTCTTACCCACCTAAAATAGCTTTGATTTGACTGAATGAGAAACCTATACATTCATATGTATAGGTATATAGTATGATTAAAAAATTTTAAATCTCTGTTCTGTAATATTATTCCTCCAGATGCCTTTCCTTCCTAAAATAATAACCGAAATTTTGTTTTCATCACTCAAGATATCTCGATTTACCATTAACATTGCGAAAAATGGGTTTTAAAAGAGACAGGGAAAACCAGTAAAAGACAAGTAAACTCAGGGAAAACACAGGGAAAATAAGAAAAGGGAACTGGTGGGCACCCTGTATATATTTTTAGTAGAAAATTCAATTCTTTGGTTGAGAATTCATGTGTTTTGTCAAAAATTCTTGTGTTTAGTAGAAAATAAGTCTTCGCAAAAAAATTCGTCTATTTTGTTCAAATTATTTTCGTGAAAAATTACCATATTTATCATATTTTAAGAGCATTTTAGACTTTGAAATTTACAATATTAAAACTTAAATGATTTTAATTAATAATTTTCTAGTTTCCGTTGTAAAGCATCGAAATATAAATACGGAAGTAGTAGTCACTTTTAGACACTTTTTAGGGTAAATTAGGCTTTTTTCATTTTTTTCAAGTACGGGAGTCGGTGGCAGCCGTTCAAATACGCGATGAAAATTCAAGTGGAATGCATAAGAGTGAAATTTAATGGCAGAATGTTTATCTTCTTTATTATTTTATTAACTAAATTCTATTAGCCGATACAGTTTTATTACTAATAATATAAATACAAATGCGAACAACTGAGAGGAAAAGTGATTTTTGGGATTAAATTTTCCTTTTGAAAGCACAAGTCCGAGAGCAACGCACGATGGAGACCACGCACCACCGAGCTCAAGGAGATCCACTTGTGTCCGCATACAATCTTATACGTATAAATGAACACGCTGTTTCGCATAAAGTTGTATGATTGTGTGCAATCTACCAGGCATTTATGTTTACTTTCCTCGGGCAGGGACTTGTCCTCTTACTGCGCACGGAAAGATTCGGTTACAAAATTTCCTAAAATTGACATTATCTTTTATTCTTTCAATCGGCAAACCTGAGAAACTCCGGAGATGTTCGTAGAATTTAGTACAGGTTTTGCAATCACAAGTGAAGCAACTTTAATTTCAGTATTGTATATATGTGATACAGCACCTGAAAACCCTGGTAAAGTCCTGCAATTTCGAAAAAATGCCTAGAAAATTTCATTTTTATTTCTTTTTGAAGTGTTGATAATTATTTTAGTACTTTTCTTCTTGTTTTACAAATGCATATTGATAGGAATTGATCAAGTTACGTTCTATTAATTTAAATGTGCGCGGGTATCTGTTACTTTTGCATATTAATAATTTTTTGACAATATTACAAAAACTTTGCTTAGAGTGAATTGATAGTCGAAATGCCTTTTAAAATATGCATTGATTAATAATTTTATGTACAGAGTACCGGCGTAAGTTTTCTACATTCTACACGCCTGTTTGTTGAGCTATATTGCTAAAGTACCTTATTTTCTAAAATATTAATACGATTTTTTCCTCGTATCACGGAATTTAATAAAATTTTATTATAAAAATTATGCATAATTTTTTCCCTAATTTCAAAGTTAAACCTATAGTATTTTGCTAAATTTTTAAGTACTTTTACGAAGTTTTTCCCTAGATTCTACCCCAGGGTCGAACTTACGGCAAAAAATTCGCAAAATTACAAGTTAGGACTGTATTCACAACATATTTAAAAAAATTAAAGACAATATTTTTAAAATTATTACTAAAATATGAGAATTAATAATTTTAAAAAATGGCCCTGGGACAATTCTAATGACATGTATCTAAAAATATTTTAATAATTAAGTAAAATACTGTGCAGACTTATATTTAAAATCAGCCCAAGAATTAAAAAGAATGTTTATTTATTTCCAGAGTTCAACTTGGTCTATTAACTTTCGTGTTACAACGAAGAAAAAATTTTTTGGTAATATTATACAAATTAAAGTTGCTTAGCAACAATACAGAAAACAGATGTGTAGATAATTTGCGCCATTAATGTACAAGAATTTTTCTGGAAATTCTATTGCTAACAGCACATCGCTATTAAATTGATTAAGAGTTTACATTTTTAATAGAATTTTTTTAATGTTGTCCTGGACATTTTTCAGAAGTTAACCTGGAAATGTCCTGGAATTTTGAAATTCGACTTCTGTAACAACCCTAGGGGTGATCCATTTTTTTTGTACAGATATGATGTAAAAACAGGTGTTCCTCATAATTATCCTATTTTGAGATAGATAGAGCCACTATGTAAAATGCCACATATTGTAGTTCAAACCAAACACTAAATAATCCACTCGACTTTTTATCAGGAACAAAGGCAATACAACAATTTCTCGAGAATAAAAGCGTGGATCTGTTCCCCTTGAACAAACTCATAAGTGCTTTTGATGAATATATGATTTTTAAGAGAGAAAGTACTATCATACGATACGATTTTATTTGATCCTTAAATAAATTATCATTTATTTTGCGAAAAGATCTGTTTTCAATAGATCCGCAGTTTTGTGCCATTTAAGAAAGTGTAGGGTAAGGATTCAATTTTTTTTAAATTATCCTTCATCTTGATGGTAAAGTGGACGATTGCGCTTCGCTCTCGGACAAGTTTCAACTATGCTCTATACCTCCTGGAGTACGAAAGTTAACGACCGGATCGCGATCCACACTTCCGCTCTATAAACTTGCGAGCTGTTACGCCGATAATTTTCTAGCGTATGGCGTAAGTGTTCTGTGTGGTGAAAAAATCTTTTGCAGTTCTCTGCTTTAGTTTATCATCATAGGTAGCTCTAGTATCTGATACGGTGCATTTTATACTTAGGTCTGACGTAAATCTTCAAGCAGGCGCATTTTTCTCATCTTATATTAATTTGATTAAAGTGTTTACATCCCTTTTTTAAAGAATTGCTCTTTCTTCCCCTGTGTTGAAGGAACTTCCCCTTTTGCTCTTTTCTTTCACTTAAATGCGAACCAAATTAATAAAACCCAAAAAGAAAATCCAAATATTTTTGATTGAACCTATTTTTTTGTTTTGGTTGAAAAGTTTAATCTTATATTTTTGGTTCAAAATTGATCTCTTTTGAATAAAAATAGCACTTTTTCGTGGAAGATTCATCTATTTTGTTGGAATTAATCTTTTTTGTTGAAGATTCAACTACCTGTTTGTGGTTGATGATTCGACTATTTTGTTAAAAATCCGTTTTTCTTGGTTGAATTCAACTGTTTTTCATTGAAAATTGAAATATTTTTTGGTTGAAAATTCAACTATTTGGTTAATTGTTGAACCACATTGTTAAAAAATATATTTTTGTTGTTGTTGAAGATTCATAATTTTAGTTGGAAATTCAACTATATTTGGTTGAAAATTCAATTTTTTGGTAGAATTAAACTATTTTTGATTTAAAAGAAGAATCTTTTTTGATTAGAATATAAACTATTACATCTTTCTTCGAGAGTTTATCTTTATTGGTTGCGGATTTATTATTTTAGATACAAATTCTTATCATTGGTTGGAAAATGATCTATTTTGTTGAAAATTCGTTTTTTTTAATTCCAAATTAATCGTTTTAACTGAAAATTGAACTATTTCACTTTTGGCTGTAAGTTGATCTTTTTAGTTGTAAATTCATCTCTTTGATTGAAAAATTAAATATTTTGTTAAAAATTCGTTTCATATTGAATTCAATATCGTACCTACAATAATTTTATTTAAAAGAATTCATTCCCCTATTATTCCCCGATTTTCGTGAAAAATGACGTTATTTTCCCTGTTTTGAGAGACTTTTCAAGATCGAAAATCGCTTAAAAAATCCGGAGTTACGGTTAGATAGGTCGCTAAACCCATTTACAGGAATAAATTGTTCGGGATTGCTCAAGATATCCGCAAGGATGTGCTGCTCTCAATGGGATAAATGAATTCCCTCTTAATCGGGAAACTAGCCTATAAAATTATCTCTCTGTTTTAGGCTTATTCTAATAAAGTAATATGATTAAGGTTCAAATTGAACTTATTATAAATTAGGCACACTAGGGTGGCATGCAGTCGACCTCCAGAACCAATTCACACTCTAGAATATAATGAACTATAATAATCTCCATTTGGAATTGTTATCGTAATTTAAATTCCTTTGTTTTTGACTCCAGTAAGTAAAATAGTTCCACGACAGGAAATTCAATTTAGAACTCAATTCTATTAAATCTGTCATTTTGATCTTGCTCCTTCGTTGTTGTTTCAAATTACTTGAACTCTCTCAGTTTTGGCATTTCATGCAGAAGATCATTTTCGGGTTGAATTGTAATCTTCGCAATCTCTGAAGGTTGTGACCTTTCGCAATAAATTGATCAGCTCTTCTATTCTTTTACCACGTAGAGTAATTAAAGTGCGAATTTCCAGTGCTTTAGTAAACCACTTGACGTTTTTCCTATTGCTTTTCTTTCTAGATGAATTTTTTTCTTTCTCAGAATTTCTGTTATATACCGATGTTTTCTGAAAACATGGATAACTTAATAGTATTTATAGCAAAACATTGCAACATTTGCCCCATTATGCAATTCTAGAGAAAATTTAGATGTTACGTAAATAATTCTAAGCAATTTTGCCACCAGTGTGCTTGATCCAATTAATTTAAGTGACCCAATGGCATGTTTTTCTGAGTGAGGGGTCTTAAGAAAACAATAAAATAGTTTTTAATTCGCGATTTATTACATACTATATAGTGATCCTCTTAATTTCGAAGAGAAGCACGTTTTGTTTTGACGTCACTGCTATTTTTAACAGAAGGCATTGTTGTCGAGTCAACGTAGAAAAGCTTTTATCGCTACGTTAATTTTAAGGTTAATCTACAAACGAATTTAAAGTTGTAAAAATTCTATTTTGATACTCTCAGCTTTTTTGAATACGAAAGATCACGGAGCGTTAATTGCTTTTACCAAATATTAAAAATAAAAAGCTTTCAACAGATTTTAATATTGCTTGTACCTGTGATGGCAAATTAAATAAAACGTTTTAAAACATAATGCACTACCATCACTTAGTATGTGAAGTGTGGACACATCTTTTTGTTAGAAGTTTAGATTTAATAATTTGTTTAATTCAGAGTTTAAAGAGGGACCCCAAAATCCGCCTCTTTTTTGCGCCCAACGTAGTTTTTGAAGGAAAGAACATAAATTGACGCAACAAAGCTCAAAATAATCGTCAATGCATGTTGTAACCGAGTTTGTTATTAGTTTACTCCTTCAAGCCCTTTTAACACTGGAAAATTGAAAATTTCCATTAATTGATTTTATCTATGGACAAAGAAAATAATTCAAAAATATTTTATACACGTTCTTGTTTATGACGTATTTTCCACCCCCTCATAGGGGTACTTTTCCAGTGTTAAAAGGGGTTAAAAGGGTAAACTAATAAAAACCCGGTTACAGCATGCATTGACGATTATTTTGAGCTTTGTTTCGTCAATTAATGTTCTTTCCTTCAAACACTACGTTGGACGCAAAAAAGGGGCGGATTTGCGGCTTATTTTGGGGTCCCTCTTTTTTTTGAATAAGTTGAAAGCTATCAAAGTTCTGAATAAAATGAGCCTAGAGCTTTTTCAAAAATACTGAAAATTGTAATGTTTTTAGAAATTTCAAATAAAAATGTGGAATTAAAAACATTTTTCAATGTTCTTAGGCTGATTGGAAAAATTTTATGTCTCATTTGTGGGGAAATAATAATAAAAATCAAATAAATGTATATTTTGAAGAATTTTTATAAAATTTGACCAATTTGGTTTGCTCCTACTCGCAATCCTGGTGTGAATGCTAAAGAATATAACGTCTTCCAAATTTATCTATATCAGTTAATATTTACTCATCACCTCAGGCACTTGCAGTTTCCCGTAAGTGTGTGTGTGTGACGCGATCTGAAAAAAGACCC
>CAKNXH010002029.1:155899-168393 GCA_932178445.1 Andricus quercusramuli | reverse complement strand
ATATATATATATATATATATATAAAATAAAAAAATATATATAAATATAAATAAATATGACAAACTTTTAACTATATATATATATCCATCTCACGGATGTGAGACGTGGCCATAGGTGTATTTTACCGCGGTTCCACTTGGGGCTATTGACATTTTCTTTTTAGATGGCAGTTGCTCTTAGTGGTACCCTGCGGTGGTTGTTTAACTATTTTTTTTTAATTTTATATATATATATATATTGCTTAACATATATCCTAATTTCAACCAAATTTAAATTTACAACATTTCCCAAATGGTAAACTATAGAAAATGCAATATTTGACCCTATTGTTGGATCCACCATTTTGGAAATTTGAATATTTGCAATTTTTAATTAGGATATTTTAAGTATTGTGTAGAGATTATTGTTCTATGACCTATGTGGACGATTGATTTAAATGAAAACTGAACAAGTTACTTAAATTAAACGTTTTTAAAAAATTTCCCTATGTTAATCTTATGGGAAACTTCAAGTGCCTGATGCGACAGGTAAATATTTATCAATTTGGATCAAATTTAAAGGACATTCTATTTTTGAGCATTTGCAGCAGAATCGTTAGTGAGAGAAAACGATTTCCAAAAAAAAAAAAGGAAAATAAGGACCACCCTAGTCCACACATTAAGTGGTGATATATTAAGGAATTAAGTGACTTATTGACCGGGGGAAGAATAAAAAAGGACCATGAGAAAACCTGAAAATAACCGGGAATTTAAAATCATTTGTCGGGTACGCATCCTGTGAAATTAAATCTCCGGTTGTCCAAAAAATGTCTCAGTGCGAAAAAGAAACTCATTTTCGTGTAGTATTTAGCCATATAACGTGAATCACGCAGAGAATTCCATTGTCAACCGAGTATCGCATAAAAGAAATTTCCACTGTCAACAAATAATCAGAATGCTAGATTCTAATGCGACAGACTGTCGGTCGGCATGGCAGGAAGAGCCGTTAGTATAGATAGAAACCAAACATCGTAATGCGGCATTCTAGGATGACGATGACTGACGTCATCTTCGAGAACTTGATAGTCCCACACGTGGGTAACCAGTAACCGCTATAGACACTGGACTTGTCCGAACGATAAAATGCCCAACAAAACAGCGCAGAACGCGGTGTGTATTTGTCTGTGACACTCGATCCACCAATCGAGTCGTTCGCGTCGTGTTTCGAATCGTTTCGTTTAAATGTGCGCTCTCCGGGGCGGAATTGACCTTTGACGATAGCGCTCATCACTTTGCATGGCGTTATTAATGTTGCATAAGTCGTTTGTCGAGATCCTTAGGGGGACAGTACAAACCTAAGCTCTCGTTAATTTACTCACCGGGCAACAGTCACTTACGTGCTTTCAATTCCGGAAGAATGTCGCGCGGGGCTTAAAGAAGTTTGTTTCAAGTGTGCTTCTTAAAATTCGGTTGTTGTCTTCACACTAAACCTATTTTTAACTGTGCGGGAAATAAACGCTGTGTAGTCTCGTGTCCAGATTTCATAAGTCTTTAGGGATGACTCGCGTTGATTGTTGAAGCCCCCTGAAGTTTAACGCGTCGCTGACATGTCATTTCGAGATCCCAAACCGGATTATTGACTTACGTCGTGACCCTGCATTTAAAGTGAGGTGTATACTCAGAAGATAGAAAATCAGAATCAAGAATTGGCAAAGGATAAAGAAGCAGCCAACAAAGAAGCATCAACTACGTAGAAGAAATAGCTAACAAAGACTCCAGAATGGAAGCTAGTCTTACACCTGGAATCTAAGTGTTACGCCCGTGATTTGAAAGACCCGCGCTTTGTACCTGAGAGGCACATTCCTCTGTTGAGCGCCACGTCTCTCGGCTCCATGAATCGCCCCCAGCGTTCGATTCTAACTGTACTACCTGAAAAGGTTGACTAAACTAAACTAATACGCAACCTGGGTGCTGTTAGATACTCTATATCTGGAGATGTGATATTCTAGCAAAATATAGGTGATAAGGGCGAAAAGGGACATCTGAAGGCAAAACAAAAGATCAAAATAAAACCAAGCCTAAAAATATAAAGCATCTGAAGACCCACCAAAGAATTTTTCTCACATTTCTTCGCAAGGTCGAAGGGGGAAGAGAATTTCGGAGCCTAGCTCCGTACACCGTCATCACGGAGTTCCTCAGGAGATCGTTCAGGCATCGAAAGTCGTCGCGGATTGCCTTAAACACAGACGTGGCTGCAATGTATGTTGTGGAGTCGGGAGGCCACAAAGTGGCCCCCGCACCCACGAAGGTCAAGAGGGTCGAGTACAAAACTGCATCTGATGGTGGTGGAGGGGTGGAAAGAGGAGGTGGTGGAACCCACATTGCTGCAACGGTTAAGAATACGGTTAGGAGGTTGTTGAGGAGAACGAAGAGTCATCGGGATCCACCATCAACTTATGCACCGATGATGACAACGACGACGACAACAACGACGACTAGTGGTACCAACACGACACCTACTATCACGAATCAAAGAGTCTCTGCGAACTATGAAGGAGTCCAAGCCAAGAGGTCGCAACCACCACCTCCACCTTCGCAGCATCAGACGCTGAGAGAGAGAAGAGATACGAGGAGATACTCCAGGCCACGAGCTAGACTCCAGGTAAGGAAACTAGTATGGTTTCGAGATTGATGTTCGAGAAGATGGGGGAATTAGGAGATGTGGGTAATTGGAGGAGAAGGTTAAGAGAGCATATTTGTAGTTTCTAGGATATTGGAAAATAGGCTTAGGTTGGAGGACTTGAAAGAGGCGGAACTTTGAGTGAATTAGGGCTGATAATTGATCATGATAGCGATGATTATGATGTTAAAATTTTAGCACCTGAGTGCTAATAGCGACTTTTATTATTTTATAACTTCATGCTACTGAAAATGTTTTTTAGCATTGTATATAATATTATAGAAAGTGCAGCTGTGCAGAGAAAAAACATCTCATTTTGGAAGATTTTTTTTTTTTTTTTTCAAAACATTTGAAACCAAATTTTACACAAAACTGGAGGTTACATGTATTCTGAATAGCATGGGACTAAACAAAACTAAACCCTATTTCGTGAATATCTTCATAAAAACTAATTTCTTCTATACAAGAGTATTCGGAAATTAGTTTATATTTTTTAAGAACTATTTATTGAAATAATAAAATAATAATAATGATTGCTTATTACGAGGCTATTACAAAAAAAAAAGTTTTGTCCCATGCATTTGATGCCACTATTTTCCCTTCAGCACTCGACGAAATGAAGTTAGCTGGCGATTGAGTGAAAATGCCTAATGAGTGGTTATGTTCAAGAGTAGCGCTTGCAACTTTGTAACGATTCTGGCGCAACATTTAAATTTCAAGATTTTCTTTTTTCCATTGCAAACATTTGAGAGAAAATATTACAAATAAAGGAATTTATTTTAGTCATTGAAAGTTTTTATTGAAAAGTCTAAAAACATACAGAAATCTCCTGGAATATCTAAAAATGCAAATCGAGATGCAAATCCAAGTTCCAGGCGTTATCTCTTAGAATGAACTTGATTGAGCCCGATTGAATTAAATATTAAATGAAAGAAATTATTGTTTTCTTGAAATACTTATTTCATGAATTCAATTATTCAATTGCGATTAGTTGAATGAAAATGTTTGCCAATTGAACAAATTCCATTAAGCTAGTGCATTTTTATAGCATTTCAAGATTGCATAATTTTATTCTCTTTCAACCAACTTCAGAACGAATTTCAATTTATAAATTATAAATTTCATACATCGGAATGTTCTGAATTTATTTCTTATTCTATTTTCTATATTTAATGCGACTTATTTTTTATTTGTGTCAGTCGAGGTCTCATTGTAAAATTTTGCAATCAATTTGAAATTCAAATCATGTAATGCCAATACAGTGCACAGGAACTGAATATTAATAAAATTGTAATGTGTTTCACTAATGACTTATAAAGTCTAGCTTATAGTAAATTTCAACATCTCTAGATGAATATTCCATTAAATTTTTTATGATATTTATTATTTTTCACTCAATAAGCTTATTGTAAGCTCTTTAAACTATTTCACTAATAAAAGAGTCCGTAAACAATTAAAATAAAATTCTGATGGAAATTCAGAAGAATTTTTTACAGTGATAACTCTATTTAAAAATTCCGTATCACATCTCTTAAGCGTATCAAAATGGTATACATTACAAATTGTTCTCTTTAATACATACATCTCTGAAGTTAATCATATTTCGCCTCTTTGAACCAAATCTCTCTTAAAAGTTGATATGACAATTTCACATTGAAGTCCAGAAATTATATTTTAATCTCCTAGTTTCTAGTCCTGTGAAGAAATTTTCCTCTATGTCTCCAACATAAGAGACCAGATGCTTAGTGAAACTGATTCTGAAAACTTCCAAGAAAACGATCCTCGGAAAACTTACGACTTGTGTCGTCATTCCCGCTTAATTAAATGCGGGTCAGCCTTGTAATGCGAGTCACAAGTTGTAGAAGTAAATACGCAAGGGGTCTCATATTCGTCGCGAGGAATGCTGTATATTGCATTTGTCATCGAATAACTTCTTCAAACCAACGTATCATTCAAGATAAACAAATAATGTTTGATAAAGTGCACATGTACCCTTGATATACATGTAGCCCGCCTCCATGTCTAGCATCTTAAAAAACGAGAGCATTGACCTTAAAAAATAGTAATACGCTCAAGAATGACTCAACCATCGTTGAACTGCATTGAACGAGGCTTATATCTTTTTTTTTTTTTAAAGAATCATTACCTACATTGTTCAATAAATTAAATTTTCCATTATAAAACCATTCATGCATAAAAACAACTAATTTCCAAGTTTATCCATTTTTTTAAATCGTTTTTCAAACTTGTTATTTTTCTCGTTAAACTCAATTTTATACTCATAAAAATGTTGCGCTTATTTATTGTAGGAAAAATTAAGGCTTTTGTGGGATGTTAATACATATCCGGTGTAAAATTACCTCATACAAAATTGCTACTGCTTATTTTCATAATCACTTCCTGGTCACCTACTTGATTTTCCTAGTGAACGTGATTTTCTCAGAATTTGGTAAATCATGTCAAAAAGTAATCCGGACGTGGTCTCTGTTTTTTAACCAATGAAAGTGTTTAGCCAGAGGCTTAATTGGCCCTCGAAAGTGTCTCTTGCACTGGTTAACCAAACTTATTTCTCTATACTTAGCTCGGCGGAGGTCATTGAGTCAATCGATCCGATAAAAGTTTGCTCTTCCTAAAATTCAATTCATTTGTCAGGACTTTCTAACATCTACGCAGTTTCACTTCTCTGAGGTGAAAATTTCGGTCCCAAAATAACTAGACGAAAAGTTAGGAGAAGAAATATTGATCATATTTTTTTATTTATAAAGTAAAAAGCCAAAAAAACTTGTATAGAAAAACTTGCAAATATTTATTTTTCTATTACAAAGATTAAAACATGCAGAATGACGAATGCGATTATTTTTATGAGTCATATGCTGCTTGAGAATTACGCTTTAAAGAATGAAATAGATATTCCATTCAAGTATCCTTTAAATCGCACAATCTATAGTTGGGAAACAAAGGGTAAAACTTGTTGTCAGCCACCCGTTAGTTCGACTGATCTCATTCGATTCGAAGTGATACAACAATGGACTGCACTATGAATGTATAGCAAGAAATGTTTCTCTATGTCATGGACACCTGTTCTTCTGTAGGAAAGTCTTTTCCATTTAAGGGCTCAAAAGCAGAAACGAAATTCCTCAATTCGTAATCAATCCATAAACTTCTATGCGCGACAAAATCTTAGAGTATATCTTAAAAAATGTCTCAGTAAAACGATAACCTTGATGTTTCTTTACTTGTGCTTTAAACTTCTTTGCACTTTTTAAGTGAGTTTTACTTGGGAGTGATTGATAATAATCCTTGCTGCAATGATTGTAATAACGCGTCCATTAACATTGTCAAAGAACAATGGAATTACTGTCATCGAATTGCAATCATCATGGTGGAAAGGATGTTCATATTATGTCACAATTATTATCTTTTTACCAAGTTCAACTTGCCGACGCATTTTGAGTGAGGCAATTTTTCGAGTGGGATAGGAAGCTCCGAGGGAAGCTCTTATATTATCGCGAGTGTATTATTATAACTTCTTATCTGTTAAAAATCCTTCTTCGTTTACAGTGTAAAACTCTATTGAATAAGGCACTCCAATGTGCAAACTTGTTTCGTTCCAGGATAGGACCGTAACGTTTAAAGATTAGTTAGTTGAATCGAACAACAGATCTCCGGCTAGTTTCCCTTCCGCTTTCGCTCGTTACGAGGGCGTAATTTCGCGAATGAATCACGAGTCGTCTCGGCAAATCATGTACACTGAATCGACTCGGCAGAATGTAGTATTGGCCGCATAATACTGGGTTTCACCGACTTCCTTTCACTGGCTGCTCACCCATACGTTCTCCTCAAATGCGTTTGCTAATTGAAGCGCAATCCTGCAAATTTAATGCGCTTTTTAGGATCAGCTACAGCACACGTTGGGAAATTGCAATGAATCCACAGTAAACCTCCTATTCCATTTATGGAATATGTCACCAACATGTTGAGAATTTTATATACTAAATGCAATCGACGAAAGTTATGACTACTACATACAAGAAGGCAAAGTCCGAATCTATTAATGTTAACTTCCGCTGCAGACGTGTGACGGAAGCACTATAAACTGACAGTCCTATTTGTGAGTCACGCATAGATCGAGACACTATAAAATGTAATCGTTCGCAGAAAAGTGCCGATCTTTAAAAGTACGCCGAATTCGGTGTAGTTTTGAGTTGACGGAAAAAATGAAAATACAATAAAAATTTTCATTATACAACATGAGATATAACACAATTACCACAATTAGGCCAACGGCCATACCACGCTGAAAAAACCAGTTCTCGTTAGATCACTGAAGTTAAGCAGTGTTGGGCGCGGTTAGTACTTGGATGGGTGACCGCCCGGGAATACTACTAACTACGTGCTGTTGGCATGTCGTGGGTGTGGTGAGCCCACCCTTGTAGTTATTTACTACAAGAAACTATCCACCTAGAAACACTACCCGAATCGGGTAGTGTGTCACGCCTATTTCGAATAAAGGGAAATGGCTTAATGGTATACATTAATGGTATACCACGAATGGTTTTTTGTGCTTCCGGAGATCATAGTGCAGGTCCAGACTTATGATTGCAAACCAGCTACATACCTCCCATGAACGTCCAAGGTTAATCCTCTTCCGAGAGACTTATTGCTCCATGAAGTGAATCCATTTACGAAAAATGAAAACTACGGCTTCACGGAGCTTATAGGTTCTCGGATTAGCTAATAGACTTTGCCGAATTCGTTAGGTTTTCGAACTTTCAATATCTAGAGTTTAATCCTAGAGTTTAATTACAAATTTGTTTTTTGAGATAACTGGAGAGAAAAAGTCATCATCTCTGTGGGTGCAAGTTTGATAACCCTGACGATTTGCAGTATTTATTCTTTCTGAACCATATGTGTGCAGAAAAAAATCTACGTTTATTAGTACATATGCAATTATTGCTCTAAACATATTTCAAAATTTCTTCAAGTATATTCCAGTCTCGCAGTGTCAAGGTCAAAAGTGGATCAGGAGTATGTTTCCACTTGATTCGATAAGTGAACATATCAATTCACCGATTACTGCATTCGCATCATGCGGTTCGGTGATACATAGTAATTAATGTTTGTCGAATTTATTTTTCACTTTTTTGTTTCATTCTTTGTTTTTAACTTCTCAGAAGGTCGTTAGCTTATCAATTGTTTTTATTTTTTTTTCATGTAATCAACACCAGCAAAATTCATCCTGTTTACTTTGAACAAGTAACTCCAATTATAATTGACGAGTCTCTAGCTTCCATTTTTATATCCAGAAAATATTTGCAATTTGAGCTTCAGTATAAAAGATAGCACGTGAAATTTATCTTCCGACAGTATGTAATCTTGGATCAGCGATAAAAACAAAATATCCACATAAACTCGTTACACAAAATGAATGAACATACGCTATCGAAAGCTATCGTTTCATTAACTCCGAAAATAAGATTGCGAGAATATTTTGATTCACTTCATCAAGATAAGATCACGTAACCGACATGAATCTCCAGATCATAAGAGCTAACAATGATGGGAATGCATGCATTCAGCAAATTTCTCTCCCTATGACGTAGACTGTAATTCTGTATAAATCATAATTTTATTAAGCCTTTGCTTTTAAAATAGCCTATAGTAAATATTCGATGAGGGGGAAACGAAAACTCTCTTTTCTGCAACGTGAAGAAGCGTCCACAATCCACATTTTCTCGAAATTAGAAACCGCTTATTCTCACGTAACTTGTGATGCAAATTTTACAGACTCTGAGATGAATTTATGATTGTCCAGGTCGATGTTTTAGGAACTATTTCCAGCAAGAAATAGCTCATGCGAAACGCTGGTGCCTGTCTCCTTCCACACTCTTATAAGAACGTAAATTCGATTAGATTTTTGCAGACTTGCAAACAAGCGGACGATTCAGCAGCAAATGGAAATTATCCTGTGCTATTTTGTTTCAGTGGCACGTTTATATTTCCTTCTTGAAACAGGGCTCTATTACGAGTGAAATTTAAAGGCAGAAACTATCCTTTGTAAAACAAGTTTCCTTATGACACTTTCATAATTAGTGCATCACTAATACGTGCTAACAATCGTGAAACGTTGATCCACTCTGTTGTGCATACTTGCTCAAATGCACTATTCCTAACGGTACTCGTACAACCGCACCGTAATTTTTTCTCAGTCCTGAATGAGGAGCGAGACCTAAATCCGGTTGTAATGACGTGCCGAGCGAGTAAAATTAGATTTCATGATCACTCCTCCAACCAGGAAGTTAAACCTATCCAACAATGGAATATTATTTATGATTAGAAATCTTTAGTAATTTAATCATCATCATACAAATTTTCATGACACTTCTATCAGATCTGATAAGGAATTCAAAATATTTGTAAGTATCAAAATGTCTTCCGTTGACAGAAGAGTACGTGAGATGCATTTCGTTGATGGTCGGCAGAAACAAAGTGAGAAAGGTTTCTGGGATCCTGTTGATTGGCTGATTCTAAACACGTTTTAGTTTCAGTGACCTTGCCTTTGTTCGAATACATGCATTAGCAGCGTGACAGATGAATTACTTGTGCACTCTAGGCGAGAAATTTTTCTAGATTGTCGAGACCAGTTTCGACATCCCATACCACCTTTTATTTTCACGTTTGTACTTTCAGTCAGATTGCGATTCCTATTTGAATTTAACGGAAAGAATTTCCAGAACAATCACAAACTTCATTTCCTCCCTTAACGTTGACGGGATTCGAAATAAAACGGACGAAATTTTGTTTCGTAAATGTGAATAATAAGGAAGTCGAACCTGAGTTTTAAGCTTCTAGTGTACACTCAGAAAACGATTTGGTTGAATCAACAACATTTCTGTTGGTTCAACGATAGCATTTGGTAGTTATATGGACAACAAAATATTTGGTTGACCCAACTCAATTCTTTGGTGGTTTTAACAAAATCTTTTGGTAGATGGAGTATTTGGCTGATTCAACCAAAAAAGTTGGTTATGTCAATCAAATATTTTGTTGAATCAACAAAAATTTGTTTTATTGAACCAAATTTTCATGTATATCCAACAAAACAGTTTGTTTGGTTCATGAACATTTTTTTCTGAGTGTAGGTTTCCATTTATATCAACAAGAAACCAGAAAAAGAACCTGTTTTATTTCGTAAAAATGATGAGCTATTCCTCCAAATTGTAAATACAAAAATGGTAATTATTTCGGAATAATAGTTATATGAATATTAAATTTGAAGACTTTCACTCAGCTGTAGGAAATTCCCAGTAACAATTTTTAAATTAGGAATCGGAAGATTCGAATGGCCCTTATCGATCATCGTCTTGACATTTTATTAGGCACTAGGAAAAAAATGAATCTCCGCTTGTGATTTATAGAGGAACATATTAAAATAAGGTTCATCAGCAGTCATATGCACCATTCAGGAGCAAGTGATAGTTGATGAAACTCAACAATCAGCCACATTATACCTGTCTTTCAAACAAATGTTTTTGTAATCATTAACAACGTATGTTTGATAATTTTTCGTTATAAACATTGTTAAAAAAAAGGGTAATCAGTGAAGAACAGTATAGATTTCTTTGCATCAGATGTCAGTCGAGATCTGTTTTTCTATTGGAAGCTTAGGTTAATCTGAATCAAAGCCAGAATAAATTTCCAGTAAAATACTAGAGAAAATTGACGGTGAAGACCCGATAGTTCAGAACCTTCAACGGCTTAAGTTCACCGATTGAAAGTATCAACGACTGAGAAAGGAGGTTTGTTTTGTGCTAAACGTATCTCTAAGTCTGTTTCAGTGTATCGGGTTGCAGGTATTTAAGTCCAGCTTATAACGTAGAATTAACTAAATTTACGGGATGGAAGATAAATATTATGAAACGTTAGTATTGGTTTCTGGAACGATACAAAAAGAAACAACAGATTAAAGTATTGGCATACTAAATCCCAAGGTGTCACTTTTTGATCGAAAAGAGTGTCAAAGCATTGTACAATGGAAAAACATTTGACTACATAACTTCGACATTAAAATTACAACCGCATGCACACCTTTCTAGGTAGATTTTAATTGTTTTTCCATTTTGCAACGTTTTGACACCCTTTTTGATCAAAAAGTGATACCTTGTGAATTAGTGTGAAGAAAAGTGGAACTTAGAATTTTCGAATTCTAAGATAGTTAGTTGGAGTTAATAATACGCATATCATTGCTCAAGTTTTATGAGAAAATTTTGTGCCAGGTTCCATGTTTAGAATCTAACTTTACAACCTAGCAGCTAATAAGCGACGATGTAATTCGGTTTCTGTGTCAGGACCTCTTTAACCTTTTATTGATTTGTAACAATGTTTACAGTCAAGTCGAGGTCTTCGCCAATTAAAACACAATACATAGGTTTAAGGAGTGTAACAAGAATCACTCGAGAATTTCGTGTTAACCTTGATTTTCTTTAATTTTCTATTTTTTGCTATCTTCAGTTTTGATATCTTCTGCGATTTTCGAAATTTCATTAATATTTCTTAAGAAGCTAAACATTTTCTCAAGTCTTTTATCTTCTTTTTGTAGGACTCCTGTCATGCAGGTTTTTCTTATCAATATTGCAAAGAGTTCGTTAAAAATATTCACATTTTCACAATGTAGTTTCATGATAATTGGTTATGCAGTACTGGTAATGCTATGCCGCATAATGTATCAGGCTCTTTCAAGGCTTTAACAATAATCAGTTCTTTACATCGTTTACCAATGCAAAAAAGCAATATCTGCCACAGAAAGGGATTATCAAAAGAACAGAAATTTCTTCAATTTTCGATATTGCATTATGCTTC
This sequence comes from Andricus quercusramuli, assembly GCA_932178445.1. Taxonomy (NCBI): domain Eukaryota; kingdom Metazoa; phylum Arthropoda; class Insecta; order Hymenoptera; family Cynipidae; genus Andricus; species Andricus quercusramuli. The sequence continues at coordinate 156,876 of CAKNXH010002029.1, read as the reverse complement.
AGATGATTAATTAGGACGTATAACACAATCTGCAAAGTAATTGCATATTTTATCCTCGATTTTATCTGCATTCTTAGTATTTACATTATACTGGCAAATGTATCTCGTTCATTTCAATCAAATTATCATTTAAAATCTACTCTGATGAATTCAAAAAATCCTAATTATTTATATAATATATTTTCCTGCGTTGAAGGAGATATCGCGAATTGAAATCGACTAAGCAGCGTTTCCCAAATTAGTACCGACGGCAGGGTACCCTGCCGCCAGCAGGGGGATGCCACCCCGGTCCCGGCAGCTCGACAGGTTGCCCGTTACGAGCAGACGGCTACTTTCGTATACCTGCCACGAATAACCCTGTCATTATTATGAGATTAAGACCTGTTACGATAACTGAAATTATAAAGACATGGCTCAATTAAATTTTAATTAACTAAATGAATTTTGTCATATAATTTAAGACAAATAAAAAAATAAAAGTTTATGAAAATCCGAGGGGTTGACAACTCGTGAAGTCAGGTGTACGCTTGTAATGAAATCTCCTGAAGTCTCCTGCAATATCTGAAATCTCCTGAAATATCTGAAGTCACTTGAATTCACTTGAAGTCACATGAATTCACTTGAAGTCACTTGAATTCACTTGAAGTCACTTGAATTCAGTTGAAGTCACTTGAAATCTCCTGAAATATCTGAATTCACTTGAAGTCACTTGAATTCACTTGAAGTCACTTGAATTCACTTGAAGTCACATGAATTCACTTGAAGTCACTTGAATTCACTTGAAGTCACTTGAATTCAGTTGAAGTCACTTGAAATCTCCTGAAATATATAAAGTCATTTGAATTCACATGAAGTTAATTTACCTGAAGTCACGTGAATTCTTGTAAAGTCACTTGAAATCACCTAAATTCATTTGGGGTCACCCATATACCACGTGGACATTTGGGGGGGGGGGTATAGCAAAAGTCGACGATTGT
>CAKNXH010002029.1:122926-155799 GCA_932178445.1 Andricus quercusramuli | reverse complement strand
TTTTTTTTTTTTTTTTAATATTCATGCATCGCCTGCAAATTTGTTCAAATCCCCAAAAAATAAATGCGTTTAAAAAAAAATGATATTCAGAGGTTCCGCAAGCCCCCTATAGTTTAACACGTATTTTCCATAAGAAAGCAAGGCGTTTTTGTATATTTTATTCAGAATCGTCAATATTAGGTGTATCGAGTTGATCCTGAAAATTTTTCTACAGAATTAGCTATAGAATATGAATAAGAAATTACTTTTTGAAATTCGCCCAGATAAGTCTGTTTTGTAGGGTCCCAAATAAACCCCGTAAGTGACAAATTGGGTATTGCGAGTTTCTGGCCCTGACCATTATTTTTTCAAGGTTTCTTTTGGTAAACACTGCTTCTAATAAATAAAATATTACTTCATTGTGATAGTTTGATGTTTAAATACATTTTTCAAAGAATTAATTATTGTTTATAGCCATTTTATCTTAGAATGGAGTTGAAAAGTCGCAGTTTTATCTACATTTTTCAACTGGTTCTGAACTTTTCAGTTAGAGCGAGGCAATACCCAATTGAATTCAACAGAAATAATTGTTTAAACCATTCAATATTTAAAATAATATTCTCTTAGAATAATCTTAGAATATAGATTGTACACTGACTTCAATTGATTTCAGTGATTTCATGTGAATTACTTTGTATCATGAAGCTTATGTTTTTATGAAAAACCATATTCTCATACAATTCACGGCTCCTTTTGGCTCCGTAGCTTTTGAATACCAATAATATACCAATGTATATATATCCACATGAAGACACTTGAAATCACTTGAAGTCACTTGAATTCTCCTGAAGTCACTTGAAATCTCCTGAAATATCTGAAGTCATTTGAATTCACATGAAGTCACTTAAAGTCACTTGAAATCACTTGAATTCACTTGAAGTCACTTGAATTCTCCTGAACTCACTTGAAATCTCCTGAAATATCTGAAGTTATTTGAATTCACATGAAGTCACGTGAAGTCACTTGAAGTCACGTGAATTCCCATGAAGTCACTTTAAGTCACTTGAATTCTCCTGAAGTCACTTGAAATCTCCTGAAGTCAGTGAAATCTTCTGAAGTCACTGAAATATCCTGAAGTATCTTGAAGTCAGAAGTAGGTGTACACCCAGTCGGTCAAGTTGTCAACCCCTCGTGAAAATCGGTTAATATTACAGATCTTGTAAATATATAAATGGGTACTTCTCAGCGTAACAAAAGTGCGATAACTCTTGAAGTTATCACGCGATTTTCTTCTACCTTTTTAAAATGTTTTTTATCATAATCTAACAAATCTAACACATCCTATTAAAGTTCAATGCATTAATATTTTAACAAATTTTCATTTTTCTCAACCAGTTCTAATTCTCGCACAACGGGAAGGTGGCGCGAAGCAAGCAACCGCGCCCGAACGAGAGACGTCCAGTTTCTCTCTTGGTTTCAGTATTGAGTTTCAAAGTTTCCAAAGTTTCAAACATTAAGGCGGGAAAATTCAAAATATGAACAAATACGATTAAGTATTAAATATAAACATTTAATAGTATCCTTTGTGTTTCAAAGCAAATCGTTTCAACTAATTCAAATAAATAAATCACGTGTTAATTGTTAAAAAACATGTAATTTTTTTAATATTTTATTTTAAAAATTTGAAAATTGGTTTCAATAAAATTAAAATTAATTTCGTATGGAACTTCGAACGGAAATGAATGAAATGAGATTCTGCTATTTCATTAAACTATCAGGCTTATTTTTATAAAGTGTTTTCTTTCAAAAACATGTTATAATTTTTATCAGTACTATATCTCTCAACATTTTGAATAAATATATGACATAGAAATACATATTTGCAGAAGAAAGTTTAAATCTAGTTTGAACGTTTGGCGATAAGTTTGGTTCCGTTAACTATACGTGTTTGTGAAACTTTCAAACGTTTCAGAAACTTTTGTCCCATGAAACGTTTCATTGTTTCATGAAACTTTCAATGTTTCAATTAAACGTTTCATGGACTCACAACCCTAGTGGCGACCCTGCTGCTCTCCAAAAAGTGCGAAAAAAGTTTTAGAAACGCTGGACTAAAGAACACGGTATTTCATTGTGGAAAAGAAAAACTGAATTATTACAATGGAACCATGAAAGGGAAGGGAAGCCTTGCAGGCTATCTTTTTTTACACAGTATGCATTCTCACGTTTGACAATCTGCGTCGACGATTACGAAACCTTTTAAAGCAAAGAATAGTAGGGAAGAGCTATCTATAGCTCTTTCAGACTGCAGGAACCCATTGAGAATGTATGTTAATGTACCAGCTTCATATCCAGGAAAATCTTACGATCATCAATACTATGGAAAGTGGAAAGGTTTCGTATCGACACCCAACTTTTTCTCAAATCACATAATCCTGTAGTTAGAGTTATAAATTCTCGAGAAACTAAGCTAAATTTAAAGTGAATTCAACTGAACTTTAGGAATTCAATTTAGAAAAGTAATTATAGGTATTATCATGAGAGAGTAGGAAATGACCATTGTTCAAAGTCGTAAAAAAAATCTGGTGCATGATTCACCGTCACACTGAGTGAACCTCGAAGAGGATATTTTTTCTGACGAATGATGCATATTTTTGAGTGACGGCGAGTCCCGGATTCTGAAGACAAATCGGGGCTAAGTTACGCCTGTTTTCCGAATTTCTCCTTGACCGACTCAAGACTTTTCAACGAAGAGCTAATTGCACCGGATTATACCAAGTTTTTGCACATAATCCTGGGTTGATAATATTAGAGTTGTTGCTGCTTCAGATTTGCTCCGTCCGATGGCGTTGGTTATACAATCGAAGAAAAAAGTATGTAATGAGATAAAGAAACTCAATATCTTTTAATGGAAAATACTTATTGCTACTTAGATAAGCGATATCAAGTCTCTTGTTTGGCTCCCACTCGATAGATGGCGATCGATTGAAGGCCTGTCTATTCAAGGTTTCTTCACAGAAAATCATTGGTGTAGATTTTGTTGCATCTCGTTTTAAACAATGAACATTTTCATTGTGCTTTCATTTCTTTTTGGTTTCTCAATTTTGTTATAACTTAAAACAACGCGTTATTCGGCATTTAACAGTATTGAGAGAATCTGGTGTATGTGCTTTGAAAAGAGTTCTCGTTCATTTTTTCTTTCCTAGATTTCTGTAAATGAGATTTTATTTTTTTATAGCTTAGCTTATCGTGGAAAGCTTCTTTTTAAGTTTCAATAATTGGCCCAGTTTATAAGTTAAAACTAAAATTGTCATTGACATAACTGTTAACTTCCGGACAGGAAGTATGTATCGATTCCGATTACTACGCCTGACTGGCTTACAGGTCTTGTCGTTTCATCAGAGGATTTACGGTGTGACGAGCCCACGATTTACAGTCAGAAAAATTTGTGGATATTCAATCCGGAGATTTACTCAGATTTACTCGCGTGGGCTTAGGGTTCACGCCTACTTGTTAAAAATGAAATTTCTATAAAGAGGCAGGGACTCTGATCCAAGGTACTAAAGGGTGTGCGTCATTTGAAGACAATAAGCAATTTCTGAATTTTTAAATCACCAGTTCTTGGGTCTAATTTTTGTCGTATTAAATTCTCTTCCTGTATTTATCCATCTAGTTTTGTTGTGATTGCAATTTTTCAATGATATAAACATTATAATCTTTAGGTTTGATTTCAAACCGAATATTAATGGACTTTTATCGGCGAAATACAAATTTGTATATAGTAATCATGCAAAATAAAGTATGGGAGGACTCACAATCTTGATGGTTTTAAAAGATAAGTTTTCAGATTAAATGTTTTAGGAATTGAAAGCATATTGAGACTTGGAATTTGGAAACGTCAATTTTTATACTTTAAAGTTTCAGGCATCAAAACTCGCGTAAAAATCAGATCTTTAAATCCAGAAAAACCAAAATTTGTATTTCTCTAAAATACAAAATTGCAAACACTCCATTTTTTATAGTAATTTTTATTTACTTCATCTTTTTTTTTATTTTTGCTATCTGAAAATATTGCTTAAAAAAAATCGATAAAAATGAGAGAATATTAAATTAGTAAATTCCATTTTAAAACTCAAATTAACGAAGTTGAAGTGTAAGCTAATTGAAGCAACTTTTAAATAATCATGTTTAAAGTTTATTGCAGATTACTTTATTTTAGTATTGGCAAGAGTGGGGTGTGGTGCCGTGCTTTTACTTGAATGCCCTATAAATAATGATTGAAATGTGATTTTGACGTGTGTATTTTTTAAGGTGAAGCTTACGTTATCAGGAAACATATGTTATTACTCCAAACCGCTTTTTAAATACGTCACTATTTGACATTTAATTAATTGATGAATGTTGCATTTCAGCCAAGCGTACCCCATACCGTGGGGTAAAGTGACCGACATATTACTGCCGTTTATTTAAATAATATGAACATTGTAAAATGAAAATTATATGATATAATAATTCTGGAAAGTGTAATGTGGCGAAAAAAATTACTCCAGACATTTTAAACACTACATAATTGAATGCTTTTTCATAAATCAAAGTAAAGTATGTGGCAAAATCAGTATAACCTCTTACTCGCTGCTGAAATACACGGGCGCGCCGCGGCGTCATGTCCCATATGTGACGCCGCAAAATTTAATTAATTTTAATATATTTAAAACGTTTTTGAAACAAACCATGACACCAGAAGTTTAACAAAATACTTCACCTATTAAAATCTAACTTTTTCATGCTTTAAGTATTTCAAAATATGCTGTAAGTTCTTAATTTCAGCCAAAGACTTTTTCATCGGTTTCCGGGAAAACTTTTTTTTTTATGATTACTCTTCTGACGCGAATTTTAAAACAGAAATTGAATCAATTTACTATTTTTCTAAAAAGGGAAAGCTATTTTATGTGAAAAATAAATATAAAAATCAAAAAGTACTGGCGTTATTTGTAATTTTGTCACCGTGCCCCGCACCATTACCATATCCCACTCTCCGCTACATTAGAAATTCAGTTTCCATAATGCACTTGAGAGGCAAGCAACTTCTATGAATGCACTTTAGAATTAATTCATATTGTTGTAACCCTGCACAGTACAAATTACATTTAACTTAATTAGCTACAAGAAATAATTTATTCATTTTTATTGTCAGTTTCAATTTTTCTATTAATGTTTCTTCAAACCTCCATCTTATATTACATTATCTGATGTTGATCTATCATTTTTTTATATGTATGATGGATATCTTAAATATGTGACAAGCATCCATAAGAAATTATAGCTACACCTATACGTTACTTTTATGAAATATGTGTCCGAAGTTTTAGACTGTTAAATGTTTCGAAAATGAGGAGAACTGAAGAAATTTCAAAACATATAATTACTGAATCTTCTGATACTTGTACCTAAAAAATTCCAAATATGGAACAAACTTTGGTTTCGGGTACTCAAGTTTTATTCAGTTGCATGTACCTGAAAATAACGATACTTTTTTCGTAATTTTATGATAAAATTAGTAATTTGAGTAAAGTTGACCAACCATGACCAACCATGCTTACAACTTTTAATGAAAAATTTCTCTGTAGTGTTTTTAACCAACTATAACAGTATAATATAATAAATAATAATAAAACAGTATAACACATAACGAATAAGACGTCCGTCCTATTTAAGTTATAGAATATATAGATGTTAAAGTGATTAGCATATATATTAAAGTCTAATACGACTGTCCAATATGTCCAATAAGACTTTAAGCCCTATTATTCATTCTTAATTGATACGGATAAGTGCCATCTTAATGATGAATAAATTTTATTTACAATAGTACTTGTTCTCTATGACAGAAAAACAGGGATTTCCTAAGTTTTTATTGTTCCGGTCAACGAATTTCACCGAGATCGAAATCATGTCTTTGATTTCAATCGATTGGATTGGAGTTCGATCGGACCTTGAGATCGTCGATCAGAATAAAATTGTGGCTAATAGCCCGTAGGGCGAACAGGATTTAGTAGATTTAACAAGTTTAGTTCGGTAGTAGTGACGACCGCGAACGTGGAAACTTTCATTTTTATCCGACAGAAGCGTGGGCGCTTGAGCGAGTTTCGTCGACAGACTATAAGCACTTTCTAAGCGCGTGGCACGCAGTTAGTATTCGACGTGCCTGTGTGAAGTGTGAAATGTGAACTTGCTCGATCATATGCTCTTACATACACATTATGTACACGCCATGTACCTCCTCGATTCTGACGGGCGTTATCAGTACTCGCGCGAAAAGTGTCGCGTACAGATTCATTGTCATTGTGAAGTCATGAAAACTAGAACCAAGTAGCTTGCGCCAGTTAACCACCAGATACCGTTATTTGATTAAAAGTTACAAGGAATTCCATACGCAGAATGTGCTTTTGATCCAAGAAACCTGCAGATTTTTCTTTTGGGACAAAGCACGAACCATGGTGATTGTGTGCGACAAGAGAGTGAGTGCTCGTGAAAACGCAACGCGCTCTTGACGCTGGAAAAAGCTATGCGCTGGCTCAAGGCTTAAGCATTCCAGTAATTATGCTCTTGAGGCTGGGTTTCCCTCTCTTTTTGGTCGATTATTTGAAACTATTCAATTGTATGTAATTTACATGTGCTGATTTTACAAGAGCCATACATTTTTTGTATATCAAACATATCTCTTGTTCATTTTTTCATATCGCAATGAAAGTTAGGCTGATATTTTTTACGAAGAACTGAAGGTTTCACCGAATATCCGAGACTTGGTCAATGTCATATTTCTGCTCATCCGGCTCTGAATCACAGATTACGTCATACCGTTGCACCTTTTCTCCAGACATAAATTGCACTCCAAGTTCCTACCACAGCTCTTGCTTTTATCTGCATAATACATTCCATTCCATTTTCCACTAATTTTTTAATTGTCGCTTATAGTAGCTAGGCAAATCTTGCTCTATGCGCGTGAAGACGACCTTGACTGAAATCTGCGAAAGGCGTGATAATTCCCAAGAAAACTTACTGACAGGTTTGTTTTCTTTTCAGTCTAGAATGGTGTCAAGATATTGGCAAATATCAATCTTGGATTTTCCTACTTGTATTTGAAAATTGCATTCCTGTGAATCTTCAATGTCTTCAACTCGGTCTTTATGTTAACCGAGATGTTAACAACAAACTGGTTGATTTTAAATTCCACGATTGATTCGCATGAAAACTTCACAAATCGTTCCTCGAGGATATATGTGTATATTGTATTACTACTCTGGGGCTTGTTTCTTGTCGATAAATTGATTCGGTAGATGTGGAGTTAAACAGACTGTGTTGTAATTGTTAACTCTTTGAACAGAACTCAGTTGAGTAACCCAGTTTTTGAATCGTGTGAATATTTTGTCATGGGAAACCAACGTGAAAATTGCCCACGTATAAATTATTCTTATGCTGACTTGCATTGAGGACTTGCTTATTTGAAGTTTCCGTTCATAAATTGTGTCTACCGTTCAGGACTTTACAATTAGTCGAAAATTGGTCGTAGTTAGCAGAACCATTTTTAATTATACCAGGAAAAATATTATTCTGGAAAAAAAACTTGAGCAAAGTGTATGCAATATTTGCTTGTATATAGGTTTGTCTTTTTGATTTGAGATGCACTTACATGGAAATAACTACAACTGAAATGGGGCATTCGATAATTGCTCTTTGAACTTTGTTTAATTCAAAGAAAATAGTTAAAACCCCTTGCATTCTAAAAAGTTGTGAGATTCCGTTTATCAACTCTGGAAGTGAGGGGAGATTAATAAATGTATGGTCTCTAATAAAATGTTTTTACACATTGTAAGTGATAAAGAAAATTGATATGAGACAATATAAGGTTAAGCGTTTTGTTTATTTGCATTTTTTTTTTAATTAGGTTTGTAACATTGTTGCCATTGGTGTATTTGATACCGTTTCTTTTCGTGATGTTAGTTTAGAAATGAAATCTGGAAAGTAGGTTCGAACGCACTAAAGTAGATAAGATGTTTCCCTGCTTAAAAGCCACGTTATTTTTAAATTTCCCCGAACACGTTTTTGAACCTGTTATGAACCTGCTCTCGAATTGACGGGAATATTTTTGTGCGGCAGCCAAAATAACGTCACTGTGGGTCGTCGACCGTTTACTCCCGCTAAGAAATTCCATTGTTTCTAACTAACAGGATGTGTTTAGAAACTTTAGATAATTTTGTAGATTTCTCTATGAATATGAACTTTTCTCAAGTTCTTAATTTTATTACAATTCTTATGGTAGTTATAAGATTGTAACATTAAACTTTCATATTTATTTTTATTCTGTTTAATAGGGGAAAATCAATGTTTAAATGAACAGAAGCCAGTTTAGTTTCTCTAGTTTTTATCTGAGCGACGAATAAAAATGAAGAATAACTTGATTATAATTAAAGGAACGCTTGGCTAATTTCTGTGAGAATCAAATTCGCTTACCAAGATTGGAATCGTGCTTCTTTTTCTTTTGCGCTCGGACGCCCAAGGTCTAGATTCTAGAAGCTAGTACTTAGGGTTGTCCAAATTAGTAAAGCTGTACGCTAACTGTCTTATGCTCTGTTTAACTATTCAAGTAGATAATGAAAATTTGAAGTTAGGAGTTTAAGTTCGTTTTTGTTAGAACATGAGGGATGATTTGTGGATAATTGATAAATAGTCTGAACATTAATAATTGGAAACAAAAATTCAGACAGAAATTTAATTTCCAAAACAAATCAAAGTTCAAGCTTACAGCGAATACCTGTTGTGGTATTTGGTCACTTTTTACCAATTTTCCGTTTTACTTTTTCCGCACCTCTTGCAAGTGAATATTTCAAAATTCAAACTTAATCAATTAAACTTTTTCAGGTAAAAAATGGTAAATTCAGATATTAAAAATTGAAGACTTGAAAGTTTAAAGCGTTGGGAATAAAAACCTCAATGATGGCACGATTTTGAATTGGAATAGTAGAAAATTGAGTAACTTCATTGTTTGCCCTTTGAATCAATTATTTTGTATAACGTGTTTTATAATTATGCATTTATTTTCAAAAGCTTAACAATTCAACAGTAGAATTGAGACTTTAGAAACTTAATTGAATGATAAATTGAAAAATTGAAAAATTGAAAAATAAAAGTCTTGATAATGGAACTATTTTAAATTAAACGCATTCAAATCCAATTCCAATTTGAAAGTTTTTGAAATTGAACAATTCTGAACTAAAGTTTTCAAATAAAAACTTTTAAAATTGAATAATCTATTAATTATCAACAATTTTGTAGAATTTGAATTTAAATAATTTCAAATTGAAACGATTACATTTATTCCTGTACCAAAACATGTCCATTAAAAAAAAAAATATCCTGCTTATAAAAATTTAGTGTTTTGTAAAATATTGAACAAAATTATTATTAAATGTTTGAAAAATTACAGAAAATATTATATTAGTTTTGATTAGGAGATATACGTTCACTCTGGAACTATGTAACCTTTAAGGTTTGTTTATAATAATTTTAGGTATTTTCTTATTTATTGCAGTTTTATTTTAACATGTAGCAGTCAGGTGGTCCTGGCCAAAGTTCACGTCTGGTTTCATTGGTTTCTGTCAAGAACTAAAAAATACATTTTTTTTGTAAACAATGAACCTCCAATGCTTTTTGTGTATTTTTAATTTTCGGTTTGTATTTTTTCCCTAATTTATAAAATCTTGAAGCTTTTATTTTAAAAATATACATTTCCCGTCATTTATTACACCATTAAGCCATTTCCCTTTGATTAACTGCTTTGGAGTTGTTAGTAAAAGCACTGACATTATGATGAACGATTTATATGCCTTTTGAGGAATGTACAGTGGGATGTCCTAAAAAAATTCATTTTTATTCATCACGCACCCCTTTAACTTGTCCAATTACTGGTACTACCGATGTCCTAGGACTTAGGACCTTAATGCAGTCCCAAAGTTAACGTTAATTTCCGTAAAAATAATGAGTGTTTTTCAAGAAATACAGATGATGGTATACCAGATGCCGATAAGAAAATGGCACCCAATTAGAACACAAATACTACCCCTATGCATAAAAACTTACCCTTTATGGAGGATAAAATATCACATCGTGCATTTTGAAAATTTGTCACGCAATACTTTGGATAGTTTAGTTCCCTCAAGATAAGCGTCCTTTTTCAAATGAAATAAAAATATGCATTTCTTTTTCTAGCAAATGAAACAAGTTCGGGAGGTACACGATCAAAACAAAAAACATGGGATTTTTTTAGGACACCGTAATGGCCGGTGTGAATTTGATAAAATAATAATGAATCCCCCCTCCATGTACAAGTTGATTGTATGGGAATTTCTCACACTCAAAAAGCATGTGGTCCCCCATAATTTAAAATTAAATATCTGAGATTAGAATCAGCCTGAATAGACAGTACGTGGTTTGTCATGATTATCAAGTCGACCATTTGAGTCAATGCCATTGTACCGTGGAGATTCGCATTTCGCACCAAAGTGGAGCATTTTTTCGCCGCGCATGAGTCACTTGGGAATAAAAGAGAGCAAAAAAGGGGGGGAAATGCCCACTGGTAAGCTCCGTTTCCTACTGGCACTGAGGTCGGTGTGACGGTGTGCTCAGGCTATCGGTCTGATACGTAGCCGTCCCGCTACGGAGCAGTCACCACGCGTTTTACACCGACCGGATGGAGCTAGCAGGTTGTGGCAAGAGGGGAACCAGCGTGTCGAGAGGGGCACAAAGGGGACCCCGAAGAGTGCCTTTGAGCACAGCATGAGACCGCGTGAGCACAGGAGTAGAGAGAGAGTGGATTAGTCAGGAGTAGTGGACAGTTGTGTGCGATCATACCGGCCGTGTGGTGTTTTTGTATGTGCCTACTTTGAGTCTGTGGGGCTGTGCCGCGAATCAACGAACATTCTCTGTTCTCGCGAAGGAGTGATGATCTCTTCCTATCACTTCCATCTCCTCTTTTCTTGGTTCTCCTCTCTCACTTACTCACCCATACCACATCTCCCTTTCCCCTCTCAGGATGATCTCCAATTTATGATTTTCGACTCCTTTCCATCCAACTGCTGTGTCAAAAAATTTCCTCGACTTTTAATCTTCCCCCTTTCTCCAGCCGAACGGTATCGAAAAATTTAAATTGAAAAAGACAAGTGAAGAAAATAAATAAGTGGAAGATTGACGATGGATGCGATTTAGTACGAGTAGTGACAATGGAATTAAAGTGTGCCAGTGGTAATTGAGCAACGTGGCATTAATCTCCTGTGATTTTTGGGCTCTTGCCTTCAGGCGATACGCTTCGATATGCTCGATTCCGCTCGCTCTTTTTTGGTCAGGGAATTCAGGCTTGGTCCTAATGAAAATCAGTGGAAAGTCTGAGAAATGTAATTATTTCGATTGTTGGGGAGTGTTTTTATGAATATGATGGGTTGTTGCATCATCTTTCAAGATAAAAAAGATATGTTAAATTTATTTAACCTTAGGATAAAAAGAAACAATTTTCACTGAAAGATGTAGTTGCTACCTTGTCAGCAAAGTATATTTTAGAAATTTCATCAATTGGTGTAACCATTTTATTAGTTTATGTAACTGCTCAGATTGTTAAAATAACTATTTTTTTAAATGAATTAATTTTTGACTTGCCGTTACTGCTTTAAAATAAACTCATGTTCAATTAAAGTGTATCGAAATTTCAGACTATGTAATTTCAATGAAACTTAGTAGACAAAATTATTAAAATAAATCAAATTCATGCCAATACAATTAACTATTCTTTAAAAATCGGCTTTGCTACTGTTAACGTTTAGAGCTCAGAATAGCACAAAACAAAAAGTATGAAAAATACTGCTCGGAAGTTATGCAACAACCCATGTTTAACTACCAAAAAATAAAGATTTTAAAGAAAATGATCTTTTATTCTTTGCCAATTCTTCTTTTTTTTCAACGAATTTATATCTGAAAGAGAGACTCTCCTAAAATTGGTTTAGAATCGAATTTCTGAATGCGTTTCCCATTCATAAAACTATAATTCACATACTCTCTTTATACTTTACTTTAGTAACTTTTCACTCTCCAAATTCAATTCAAAGTGTCTAGTCCGGCAAATTTGTTGTGTCGATAAGGAACTTTCTGTTCCGATCATATTTTTTGCTACTTTGGAAAAATATGTCATATAATCAAGAACATTACACACTAAAAGCACGCTAAAGAATTGCTCATCACTTCACAATTCCTATAATAATACACTTTATCACTAATTTGCGAATTTTCTAGCAGATGGCAGCACTTCAGATTCAAATCACGAATCCTCACGATCACTTTCCTATGACCAGTCAGTAACACTCGTATTTTGTAAAGTTAGACATGGAAAAGGGGTTCGAGATGTGACAGATCACTCTTCTGTGACCAATCACTACAATGCCGTACTACAAAATTTAAAATACGGAAAAAAATGCCGTGTCTCTGTACACTACGGAAAGTAATTTGGAAATTGATTCACAAAGTACTTCCTTTTCCGCGTATAACCTGGCAAATATTCCTCTTAGCAACTTGTATGTTCCTTAATGCTGCAATGCAAAAAAATGTTCCATTTATAAAAGTGGTACCCAGGGTTGGAACTTTTCTCTGATTTCCTGGCAAAATAAACTTCGACATTTCCGACTCGGTATGTACTTCACAGTTTTCATTTCAGTCTTTGCTTCTGTACGAAATAAGAGAAGACTGAAGGATGATCCCAAAATATATTTTCCCCGTTTCCGACATCTTGGCTCAAATCTTTGCGTGTTGAAAAGAATGATTGACATTTTTAATTTTCTGTTCAGAATAGTGAATTTTGTTGAAAATTCTGACACTGTGGCGTTTTCAACCAGTTTTGATCCAATTTTTCAAAATGTTTCCATTTATTAATCTTCCCATGCTCCTGACTATAAATTTCAGGGAGATATTTATATTTGCATCATAAATTCTCACACCATCTACTATTTAGTTTCCGCAACTATTCTTTACAACCTATAGCCCAAGCTGTATCCGAGGACATGAATCATTACATCACGCGCATTTACGTAATAAAACTGATGAACTGACGCACAACTGACAAACCAAAACCATACATTTCGAGATGCACCTAATTATTCTTCCTGTTCGTGTTTTTAATTGAATTTAAATTGGGTTGAATTACTTCTCTAATTGATAAGACAAACAGGGAAGATTCACTCTATTTTTTCATTTTTCGTACTTCACCTGCTCAAAACAAATTTCTTAACAATCTCCTCATATTCAATCAAGAAAACGATGAATATCGATTATATTAATTTCAAGACCTGAAAATTCCAACTGGTTCTCACTTCTTTGATTGAATCGAATTGTAGGTAGGCTATCTCTTATCAGTATCTACCTGTTGATAAGGGAATAAAACCGTCGAGTTAGTTGGCAGGTTTATCGCCGAGAAATGGACCCAGCAAGTGCTTCATCGTGTCGATTCTACGTAACATTTTGTATCCTGCTTTTTATTTTTCACAATCTATTGCGCAAAACTCCATCAGTCGCTTTGTTCTCAGTGTTACCAGTGTTCTCTTGGCTGCAGTGTTCGAAAATTATGTCATGTCTTTTTTTGTCGTTAATCGTAATGCTCTATCATCACGGTTCAGGTACTAATCAGTGTCATTGATGAACGTTAATCCCACAAGTGTTGGATGAAAAAAACCACGTCCTGTTTCATCGTGTTTTCCACTTCTATTTCATGAAATGAAAAACAATTTTCATCAATATTGGTTTAAAACATTGTATTTGTTGATTAATTACTGAAAAATGTATGTATCTCGCCAGGGTAAATGTGTGGATCCGAGCTGGGATTTGTATTCTTAGAAGAACCGATATCGATTGTTTCGAGTGAGCATTCATCATTGTTTCGAGTGCAACAAGAAACTTGAAGTATTTCTTATCTCTCACCGTGTTAATCTTTTCTTAAACACGGTGAAATGCGTGCATCACGTAATTCAAATTCTCTTTCAAGATAAATCTGACGAAAAGGAAACAGTTCCAGAAATATGATTTCCGAGACTAATTGCAAAAGTTCATCTACAAATAGTCTTTCTTTGATGAGGAGATTACAAGGCAGTTTGCGATCATGCTTGAAGCAAGTGGAAATTATGCTTGATTTTCTACTTCTTCTTTTATTTGCCTCAAGCCAGAGAAATCCTTTCGGTTTTGTAACATTTAGTTTTGCAATTTTTCTTTTGTGTTTTTATTTGCTTTCTTGATTTGATCAGCCTAACTTTTCCAGAACAATCAGCTTGTCCCAAATCACATTTACAAATAGACTTCTAAAATCGATTGATTCTCTGCGATATTTTAGATAAGCTAATCACACGAATCACTCTCAGAATTACTCAATCTTAAAAGAAAGTAAGAAGCTCTAAATATTTAAAATAGTTCCTCAAAGAGTTTATCAAATCAGTGTCTGTTTTTCTCAATACATCACTTTGGATGTGCCTCTTTTTCCACTGTCAAGCATAATAACTTAACAAAAATCATTTGATGAAATCAGCTAATTAGACCACGCTTTCTTCTTTAGCCTAAACGCCTTTCAATCTCGGCCGCGAGATAATGAACGATCGTGAAGGCGCGTTCGCGCGAACAGTCAGACCTGATGACAGAATCCGGCCACTGATGTTCCGGAGGACCTTGGATCCAGACCTTCGACCAATTCCACAAACTTCTCCGCAATTAGCCAATCCGAGGATACCAAGGAAATTGATAGTCAAGACTCCCACCAGTCAGGAAAAAATCAAGCAGTGGGAACTTGTTAAAGGAGAAAAAGGACTCACGGTTGTTGAGAAAAGACCAGTTAGAAATATTTTAGCAAGGTCTTCTAGTGCGACTAACTCAAGTTCTACTGCAGATTTCAACCGATCACCAGTGCCAATTCGAAACTCGAACAACCAGCCTCCTTGGGCAGAAGTCATGACGAGAAGAGACCAGGACCTGGGGGATAGGAAGATGTATTTTCCGATAAGGAATGATGCATCAGTTAAGAATTCGGGACCAGTTTCGCTTCCAGTTTCTAGCAACAAGTACGATCCTGGTGGAATTTCTGGTCCCGTGAGACTGGATATGGTTCTGAATCAGTCGCAGACTAGAAGTAATGATAGCAATGACACTCTTCAGCAACTGGAACAACAGGTCAGGTCCATCGAGGTGAACACTATCAGTGCCAAAAAGGCCCAGATTAGAGAGCAGCTTCCTCAGGATGAATACCAACGATATGCTGAACATGAGGACTTGTTGATTACCGTCGACGACGAAACTGAGGGGTAAATTGCATTATTGAATCATCAGACACCTCATATCGCTTAACTCGATTCTCGATCTGATCATGATTATATTTTGTTTTACAATATCAGTCTTAAAAGACAGCTGATAACCTTGTGTTTCAATTCTTAGTTCAAGTACTTGTTACTTTTAAAGTGAAGAAATAAAAGTTTACATCTACTCTGAAATAATAAAGTTGGCAAATTTCATTATTTCAGAGGTTACAATATATAAAACTTAATCTACAATAGTTATCAAAATTTTGGAAATGTCTGATGAGTAATATTCGGAATACAATTAAAATTTATCAGCTAGTTTGAAAAGCTCTTCTTATTCTTGCCTCGAGGATTTTTTTGTTGTTACTTTTTTGAAATTGTATTGGAGTCGAAAATTTGCATAACATATAAGTAATTTCTTGTCTGCAAGGGTCAAACAGCTTTCCACGGTTTTATCTAAATATGAAAGAGTTTATTGGTCTCATGGAAATCATATTTGCTGAATGCCATTCATCTTTCTTCATCATTTTGCATATTGCAGCGTTCCTATCTATAAGTCACCAATCTATAAGCTCACCCAGATGTCTCATTCTAATAGATTCGCCTGCTTTACTTCTCTGGTTCAAAGAACGAGAAATTAAATCGGAAATTTTGTTGAATACGATATATACTCAGAAAAATGTTTGATTCAAACAAATTCTTTCATTGATATAGGGCCAAATTAATAGTTTATTCATTTAAACAACTATTTGTTTAATTAAATTGAAATGTATTTGATTCAAACACGCCATTGTTTACCTCAAACAAATTTTATTTGAATCAAACAAATTGTATCTTTGAAATAGGGTCAAACAAATATTGTTCTGAGTGTATAGAGATTATTTTTTTTATTGTAAAAGAAGTAGAATTTCATTTTTCTTAGTGGCTTCAATTTTAAACACTTATCATTTTGATTCTTAAATTGGGTTTTTACTCTTTAAAAGTGTCTTGAAGCAAGATATGTAAAATATTGAAATAAAATTTGTATTTGAATTTTGAAAGCTATCAGCCTTCGTTATCAATTTCTCAAACACCGTTCTCTACTCAATAATCGATAATTTGCTTAGGTTACAAGATAGATCAAATGTAATTATTGTAACGACCCAACGCTGGAAATGGTTCTAGAATTCGATTATTCAACACACTCAGCGTAAATGGCGCTAACTCTGTTGTCCATCAAGTGTTCACTCGATCTCCTGTATCAATTTCTACGGAATATTAAGTCAAAAATGTTATTTCACTGTTGTTAAAAAAATTAGTGACACATATGTTAAATTGAAAACTCTAAATATTAGAAATTTATTGACATTATATTTATTTGCCTTTATTTTTAAATGAATTCAAAACTTCGATACTTCAGGTGTCAATAACTTGATTGATAATTCCCGAGTTGAAAACTAGGATTCAATATTTCTCCTGAATAGAGGATGAATTGCATGTAAAGCAAATCAGAACAGAGATACTGAAAGTAAAGCAGGTCAATAAATTAACACGATTCAGCTGGAGGGTTTGATTTGAATTTCGCGTAATTGAGGTGTTGGGAAATTGCGAATTCTCTGGATCACGATTGAAAATTCATGACAAGGGTCTCCACTCTGCGGCGTGGCGAGGCGACAAGAAACTCGACTGGCGGGAATGTCAGGCAACAAGGGAAAAGGCAAGTCGCAAAGCTGTCAAGAACTGCATCAGATGCTAGACGTGGCCCGGAAACGGAAATTCCGACTAGAATGCAGCCAAAAAAACATGCTCTTTTACCTGTGAGACCATTCATCACGAGAAAGCACCATCGAGAGGAACCGCAATCTTCTTCATCCCTGAGACCATTAACTGATGTCATGCTGAAATCACATAGCGGGAAGGAGGTACCACCATCGTTTTTAATCAGATAGTTAAAAATCTTTATTAATTATATTTCACCACAATTTTTTTTTTCACCACGTACCTATATTCGGACGGAAAATGACAGAAAACTCTCTCAGGGTACCTGAAATCGGGAAAACCTGAGAATTACCTTACTTACCTGAAAATCGGGAAAACCGAGAAATTACTGGGAATGTGATTCAGTGACCGGGATTTTTGTCTGGATTGTACTAATAAGAAAGTTAAAAGTTCTTTCATATATTTTATTACTTTAATTCTGAGTTATAACAGGGAATTTGTGAAAAAATCACAATTCCCACTTGGAATAAGGAATTTTCCAAAGAATTACAATTCTGACATGGAACAGGGTATTTCAGTAAAGCATAATAATTTCTACTTTGAGACAGGGAATTTTCTAAAACATTTATCATTCTAAGTTGGTGTAGGGAATAAATAAAAGAAATATACAAACAAATTCACGTAAATAATTACAATGATCCTGATTTGTAAGAGGGAATTTTCGAAAAGAATTACAATCCTACGTTAGATATAGAAGAAATTATCATTTTTACTTAAGGACAGGGAGTTTACGTAAATAATTATAATTCTACTTGGAACAGGGAATTTTTTACATGGAACGGGACTTTTTGAAAAAAAATTTACTTCTGATTCAGAAGAAGGGAATTTAAAAAAAATCCCTGTTCCAAGTCAGAATTTATCACAGTTTGAAAATTCCCTCTTCCAAATTTACGAAAAAAGGGATTTACTATATTTCTGAGTTGTAATAGAAGATTTTGCAAATAAATATAATTATGGCTTGGAACAGGAAATTTTGGAAATGAACTTAATTTTGAGCTGGTATAGCGAATTTAAAAAAAAATTATAATTCAGTGTGTGAAACAGGGAATTTCGTAAAGAATTGAAATTTTTCCTATAGGACAGGGAATTCTTCTGATTTACAAAAATGGAATTTACAAACAAAAATGCCTGTTTTAAGTCAAAATGCGTCAGATTTTGTAAATTCCTAATTGTTCCAAATTAGAATTTGGTTGAATTTGAAACTTCCCTCTTCCAAATTTTAGAAAAAGGGAGTTAAAGTTACTATATTTGTGAATTGTAGTAAAACATTTTGTAAATAAATGCAATTCTGACTTTGAACATGGATTTTTTGGAAATAAATATAATTCTGACTTTGGACAGGGAGTTTTTGGAAATAAATATAATTATGACATTGAACAGAGCTTTGTTACAAATTCCCTGTTCCGAATCAGAAATATTTTTAATTGACCAGAAAAAATGTAAAAAGTTCACGAAAGTCGATTTTGCTTGCAGACCTTCCGGGAGGTTACATTTTCGATAAACATTCGTTCATCATCAGTTTAAAAATCAAATAAAAAAGTGCAAACACACCTGGAGAATTATTTTCTAGATTACCGAATGAATGACGTCAATTTCATGTCAGCTTCTTATCGATCAGTGATAGATTAAGTTTATTATCGATATAATAACCTAGATTCTTAGCTTGTCACAATTTTTATTATGTTGATCCGAACAGGAGATTTAGAATTGAAAATACTCTCTTTTTCATTAGATTTAAAACAAATTAAAATAGATTTAATGTCCCAACTGTTAAGAACTAACTGATCATATAAAGAGGCATAAAAAGTAAATGACATAAAAGACTTATAATGTGGTCGTTGCATGAATTTCAGGTAATATATTTTTTAAATACTGCATAATATTCATTTAAAAAAAAAAATTTAACTTATTTGGAAAACTGTCCTTTCGAAATCACGTTCATTTTATAGTGTTCTTCTAATTTAACTGTGAAAAAAAAATATTTAAAAATATGCAACAACTCCATTATTTTATTCTTAAAATATATCGAAAAGAAGGATTCCGAAAATTACTGACCACGAAATTGCGTTTAATTTTCTTGTCTCGTCTTTTACATGTATTTCACGAGCGTTTATCTATTCAATGGTATTCGAACTTTCCCTTGTACGTAATGATCATCAGAGTTATTCTTCGCGCTAATTTGTAAGCAGAATTTTTTATTGAGAGTAACAGCAGCTACTGTTGATAGAGAATTGCACACAACATGAAGCATAAACGAGGAGTCGCGTTATTGGTTCTTGGAATGAATATACAATATACGAGGAAAGATTGATAA
The DNA here is from genome assembly GCA_932178445.1 of Andricus quercusramuli. Lineage (NCBI taxonomy): Eukaryota > Metazoa > Arthropoda > Insecta > Hymenoptera > Cynipidae > Andricus > Andricus quercusramuli. Next base: position 136,383 of record CAKNXH010002029.1, on the reverse strand, counting down.
AGTTCTATTGTCCATAGAGGTTTTATACAATTGACAATTTTTTACTATAAAGAAAACGGGGTTGATCACTCGATCAATCCGTGGCAATTTTCAGTTTGATATTGTTCATATTTTAGGAATAGTAACTCATTTTCATTTTTTCCAAGTATTTTAATTTTAAAAGGTTTATTGAACTTTTATTTTATTTTACAAATTTTATTTTGGATTATTCGGATAAGTGTAATTTAGCAGAGATTTTATTGAAGGTCGGCAATACCACAGATTAATGTGGGCGAAAATTGAGTTCGGACTGATCAATAAATCTGGGTTGCTTCACGTCTAGGAAAACCGATAGTTTCATACTTAACCTAACGAGAAATAACTTCACTGGAAGTAATATTATAAAATATTGCAAACCTTTTTTGATTTATGCAATTTTTTAATAAAAGCAAATATGAATACTTTAAAATTTTTACAGGAAAGCGTTAGAATTTTCAATTAATTTTGAAAGGGTCCAAATTGAAAATTTGAAACTTTTAAAATATTGAAGTTTAATTTATTCAAAATTGAAGAAAATTGACAAATTTATGAAAAGTTCCAATTCATAAATGAAGAAAAGATTCTAAATTTAGAAACAGTAAAAGATCTTTTAAACTTAGAATTTCAAAGTATTTTATTTGCTGATTATCCGGATAATAGTGATTTAGAAGCACTCATATATCTACAATTTTAATGTTTGTAAGTTTCAAATTGAATTCTATTTTCCAAATTAACAAATTTGAGAAGTTTTTTTTAAATCTTTATATTTTCAAATAAATCTATACAATTTCTCTATTTTTATGTGGTTTTCAACCTTTTCAAGAATTCAACCTGAATCCCTTTTAATCGTGTTGGTGAAATGTCATAGAAAATTATAAATTGGAAGAAGGTGGAAACATATAAATATCATAATACAGAAAAAATTAATTTAATATACATTCATTCAAGAAACATTTTTAAACATAAAAAAATTGTTATAATGAGTGTTTGTCTATTGTTTTTTTTTTGTATTGATCTTATATTTTTTCGGCATATATAATGAAATTATGACTTGCTTGTCCATGTCAACTAAGGTCCATATATCATACATAAAATAAAAATAAAATGTTTGTAACAAACATTAACTGAATCTTAACAAATGTCATTTCTGCTCATTTTAAAAAAAAATGTTAACTTAAACAAAAGTTATATTTTTATTTAATTACAACTCGTCATTAGCATTCAATACCAAAAAAATGTAGGTAGAGAAAAAATTTAATTATTTTTGTATCCACAGAGAAATGTTTTAAATTCTCTAAACTCAACCATTTTTACCTCATTGCTTAGGACCGATTTTTATTTCAAAGAATCAGATAATTTTGTGTGTGATGATAGCAACTTTTCAGCAGCAGCCATTTTCGATTTTCAAACATTTTTCTTTTTTCAGCCCGCTTGACCACCAGTCATAAAATTGCGTTGCTTGAAAGTATTATTTAATTTTTTCTGAAACCTGCCCTTTCATCGTAAATATTTTTAACATGAATCATTATCAGCGATAAAGCCTTGAGTTAATTGGGAAACTATGCTAAATAATATTTCAAATTTAAACAAATTTATAACCCAAAACCTCAAAAGCGAATTCCAACCCCTCCGTTTTATTGATGGAAATTTTTTAATTCTGTAACATAGACTTTTAAACAATGATTGAAAACTCGAATTTTCAAAACATCAAAAGTCAAAAGCGTGATTTCTCTAAATTATCCACTAAATCACTTGAATATTTTAGATCCAGGGATCACAGTCCGTCCCTTTTCTCCCCCTTCAATTAAAAAAATCCCTTAAAACAACTAAAATCGAGAATTTTCATCTAATATCCCCCCTCCCCCTTTTTACAAGGTTAGGATTCATTTTTTAAGAATCCTAAACAGAAATTCAAGACAATAGAAAACAAGACGCTTTGAAAGAGATTCCTTTTGAATTATTGATGATATCAGTTTCAAATATTTCCTAAAATACTCATGTGCTAATTTTATAGATTCAAAGGACATCGTCGACAGCAATAAAATACATTTGAATTCATCCAAAAAAGACGGCTTTTGAATAGTTGAATTTTCAAACCAGAAAGACGGATTTTCAACAAAATTAGTTACTTTTTAATTAAAGATATAATTTTTTTCAATTAAAATGATCAATCATCAACCAAAAAAAAGGAATTTTTAGCCAAGTAGTTGAATTTTCAACCAAAAAAGACGAGTTTTCAACGAAAAATATAATAGTGTGTATTGCAAACAAACAATATTTGAATGATAAGTAAAAAAAAACGGTTGAATTCATCCAAAAAAAGAAGACTTTGCAGTTCAGAAATAAAAAAGTTCATTTTTAACAAAATTGTTGAATTTTCAACCCGAAATATTAAAATATGTAATACAATACATACATGAAACGGCGTATTTGAGAAAAGTATGTTAGCCGTGGTTAGAGAAACAATATTTTGGAAATCGAAAATAATATGGAACAAATTATGTTATTAACACTATAATCTTTTTTAGCTTACATTAAAAAATGTTTTGGACATCTGAGAGCTTTCGACCGATAAAAAAGATTTGAAACCAATTTAAACGTCCAAGGAAACAAAAACAGAAACAGTAGGTTTTTGAAATAGTCATTGTTTTTTTTTTTTTTTTTTCAAATTATTTCTTTCGAACGTACTTAGAAAAGTACTTTAAATAATGCAGGGTTCTGCACTAAAAGTAATACACCAGAGAAAAATTGATGAGAATAAGGCATCAAAATCTATCAACTGGTAAAAGTACATTTAAAAGGATCCATACATCAGCATTTTTCAATTTGGTTGTTTATCTATTTTTCAATTTTTTATCTTGATTTTGTTTTAAATCTATTGTTATCAGTAGAAAGTGCTGAAGTGTTCAGTAAAGTTTTTAAAGATAGCTAAAAAAAATTGTAATCACTTTCATTTCATATTCACGAGTTCCCTATATGATATAACAAGTTGTAATAATAAATGAAATCCCCTTACAATCCACTTTTAAAAAAAATCGTTTTTTGATCTAAAATAGAACATCTGAACCGCTGTGTTGTCTGTAGTTACCTCTCTGCTTCCCTGCGCTTTCCTGCTCAAAAGCAAATTCAGCATAACAACCTGCATGATGGGCAATCATGACGTTAGAATTCCATCACGAGACTCATTTTTCAGGGTGTAATGAAAACGCTTTGGGGTTGGTAATGCTCGAAAATAACTCGCGTGTCTCTTCTATGACGTTAGTCACTGGAAGTGCGAGGTGGTTTAACGCATAGAGGTTGTATTGGTCAGGCGAAGGAAGAAGCCGATCAGCTGACCAGTCTGATGTGTTGTTGCAATGTATATTGCCACAATATATGTGTATATGTATAACCTCCACGCTGTCAACGCATGCGCCCTTATTTTCCAACCTGAAAGGAGAACATAGGGTGGTAGTTCCCATAAGGGTGGTTCGCGCAGTTTACCACGCTGACGGGGGTGGCGGCACGTATTGATTCTCTTTTCATCCCTTGGCCATCACCAGCAGTCGCTTCGGGGTTGCTGACGCCGACATCATCGTTTTCCCTGCATGGGGACTTCGATATCTTTTTTGTCTTCGCGTTCGCGACGATAAAGGACTCAAAAGGCCGGAAAAACTAGAGAATGTGGATCAACCCTCCATCCCTTGAAGAATCAGTTTCACTTTCGTCATTTTAAAAATGAGCAAACGTCTGCGCTAGTCTGAATCTTCTTTAGGGTGGTGGTCAGCGGAGAGCTTGAGGAAAAATGAAATTGATCAGGTCGTAACATCGAAGACTTCCTTAACGAAGGTGGTTTTTTGACCCCACTGATGAAGTGGAGGTCTGCATTCGTCAATCCACTGCTCAAGCCAAGTGTGCGCTTAGCATTGTTGCTGAGGGTATCTGAACGACCTCGCCTCGACAGATGTTAAAAAATTCCGGAATGGAAATTTCACTTTCGATTTTTCCTGGTGAAAAGTGCAGATAGGAAACCATTGTTCTTGGCAGAGAAAACTTTAGGATTATGATATGGACTCTGGTGGGGTTTGGGGCGTTGAGGAATCCGTAGATGAGATTAAATGGGAGTCGAAGAGAAAGGAGTGTCTTCGGGCTTGCGTGCCTCCAGAGAGATCGAGGATCTCGATGTGTGGGCAGTGACCGATCCGAGAGGAAAGATGATTCTGTGGAACAATTTGTCGAAAGTGGTGGATTATTCTCTGGCTGTGATTTTTAGCAGTCTGATTTTGGAAATTCTTGGTCTGAGAAGTAGGCTGGGAGATGGGATATCGTCTTTGATGCTAGAGAGAGTAAGATTTGGGATTTTTGGTTTGATAGGATTTTTGCAACTACATTTGATTTAGAGAGCAAGTATGGTTCTTTTCTGTTTTGAAGGTTCATGGTACGAGCTTAAAAAGCTCTATTCGATTTAAATAACAAGTTCTTGGAAAACAGTAGTGGTGAAGCTAGCAAGCATTTTTAGGTGAGGTAATTGATCAATTAGAGTAGGACAAGGAATTGGAAAATAAAACTAGGACAATGAACTGAAAAATAACTAAAAGAAATTGGAGGTCTTTAGCAAGTAGATCATCATCTTGAAACTTCTAACTGAATTCAGCAATTAAAAATTGAAAATATTTTACTTTAAAAACTTTAATTTGAAGTAGTACAATTACCAAGATTTCGAATTTGAGTCTAAAATTTGTTCAATAGTTTACATTTGTAATCGTTTAGTTTTTAAGGCTTAAAGAATTAAGATTGTCCTAACTAAAGTTCCGAAAATTTGAGCAAATTTGTTTTGAAACGTGCACAGTTTTCTATCTTAATTCCGGAGAACAATGAATAAATATTCTAAATTATATTTACAGCCCATATTTTGGCAAATTTGGTCCAGGTCACCTTTTTGAAATGCAAATAGGTCTTTATGTCGACCTTTGAGGGAGGAGACTAATATTTGCATGCAAGTAACAAAGCTTCCAGTAGAATTCGAACCGAAAATCGATGTTAGCTTGTTCTCCAATGTACAATAGATTTAAAGAGATCATTTATTCATTGGCTCCTAAAAAACCCCCGTGCGAATTATTTTGAAACCAAGAATCATAAATTATTTAAATTGAAACTGAAATATGAGTCTTTGATTGTAGATGTGAAACAAATTGACATTAGATTTATTAATGCTCTTAAATGAAGATTTTTTTCTCAAGGGCACCAGTTTTCTTCATTCAGTTCAATGATTTATTGAATATTGCATAAAGCTGACTAATGAATCACTTTTGACTGAAAAACTTGTTATCTCCAAGTTCCTCGAAGTGGATTTTTTTTTATAAATTTGCATTTATTTTCATCCATAAAATAAGTGGGCAATCTTATAATGTTCTTGAAAAATAATAAATAAATTGATCTGAAGCTCGTACCATAATCTAATGTTTTATTTTCATAATCTCAGGGTGGCCGCTGGACCGGTGAATTTATTTTTCAACGGGGAATTTTACAATTTTTAAGAAAAATGTATATAATCATGTGATACAATGCAATTTGAAATATGATTTATTTCAACTTCTCGTTAATGTTAAGTTCAATGGTTAACTTTTTCAATTCTAAAATCATTCAGTTTGCAATATGTAATTCTGAAATCTTTTACTTTAAAAATTTGCCATTTTTGGTCTTCATTTTCATGCGTAAATTTTCAATTTAAAGAAGTTTTTTTTAATCGCATTAATTCCCTACGCTGAGAGGTAAAGCAAAATTTGTTTTGATTGAACTTGTTTTTAATACAAAATTTGTTTTTTGTTGTTGTTAAATTTTCAAGAATGGAATTTTTAAGAGTTGAAAATTCGATTTTTACTTTTCTTCAATTTTCAACTGTTGTAAACTGTTGTAAAAAATGTAAAATTGTAAAAATTCAACTATTTTGTTGAAAATGCAATATATTTCGACTTGAAATCTTAAAAATCAAGAAAAAATCGATTATTGTATTAAAAACAAGTGCAAAAAATGTTACATTTACATAATATCACATAGGAATTTAATAAACATTTCAATCCATAAAAATTAAATAATTAACCTATTTGAACGTTAAAGGTTGACCTTTTTCAATTCAAAAGTCTTAGTAGTCAAACAAATGTAAAACGTCCGATTGAAACTTTATAAACTGTTCTCAATTTTAAAATAACTTCAAATATTAGGTTCAGAATTACAATCTTTCATTCAATTTCAAATCCTATTCGCATATTGTTTCAGTCTAAAATACTCAATTTTTAAATTATTGAATTTGAAGTTTTTTAATTTAAAAAAAAGTTGCTTAATATTTAGAGATACTTGAATGTTCATTTGAAACGTGCAAATAAATCAAATATTAAAAACCGTACAATTCGAAACTGAATTGTTTGAAGCCTTGAATTGTTAAATTTGCAGTGTTAATTTAAACTTAAAACGTCACAATTTTAATTGTTCAATTTGTAAGTGAAAGACCTAAATTTCGATGTATAAATACATTAAATTAAATTAAATTTTGCAGATTGAATTAAAAATCTCTAAATTAAACATTTTAAGCTTCAATTTTAAAGCTATAAAATCCAAAACAGTTCCACTTTTAGTTTTTTAATTTAAAGTTCAGTTTTGATTACTTCAAATGAAATAACTTTCAGCTATAAGAGTTCTACTTTTTGAATTACAGTGACCGTGAAAAATTTGTGCGAACCGGGAAAAGATTGGGAATTTGTTTCCTATATCAAAAAGGCCACCCTGGATAATATCGACTTCATTGACTTTTAGGGGCCGTTGAAAGACTACGTCACACTATTTTGAAAGTTTTTTCCACGTTTCTTTTTCGTCACAAATCATCACACAAAGATTGAAACCCCCAGGGTGACGTTACAAATACGACCCCCCCCCCCCCCCCACCCACACCCACCGTCTAAGTCAACTTTTTTTCTTCGATTTCATTTGATAAACGCCTACAAAAAAACCCAAAACATACAAACGTAATATTTCAACACACCTATCAGTGTAAAATGCTCTCAAAACAGGGGACATAGGGTCATTTTTGGTGAAAATAGAGGGGTGGGGGTATTCTATTTTGAAGAAAATTAATGTATAGGTACTATATTGAATTAAAACATGAAACGCCAAGATTTCAAATCCAAAAATATTGCATTCTTTAAGCAAGAGATGAAGTTAAAACCAAAAAAGATGAGTTTTCTTCCATATAGTTGAATTTTCCACAAAATAATTTAATTTTCAACGAAATAGTTGAATTTTCAACCTACAGAGATGATGTTTCAACCAAAAACAGTTGCATTTAAAAAAAATAGTTTAATTTTCAAGCCAAAAAGACGATTTTCTTTAGAAGTCTGTTGAATTTTCAATCCAAAATGACGAATGTTCAAGAATAGAGTAAAATTTTTAGTCAAAAGCAGTTAAATTAATCCAAAAAGACAAATTTTCTACAGTACAGTTGAATTTAAAACCCAAAAATAAGCATTTTCAACCTATAAAGATGACTTCTGAACCCAAAATATATGTAATAGTAGACTTTCGAATTGAAAAAAAAATGAACTTTTCACCAGAAATGTTGGATTTTCTTATTGGGTTATATTAATTCAGTTTGCCTTTAAGCGAAAAAACGAGAAAAAGGGAAAACTCTTTCACATTTATGTTTTCCATATATGTAATACGTTCCGAACTTATATAAAATTTAGTACGTTTCCTGATGATAAGTTTGAAATGCATTGATAGTTACAAATTCTACTGTTTGGTTGAATATTTAATTATTTTGTTTGAAATGAAACTATTTTGTGAGACATTTTTTTGCCGAAAATCCAACTACATACTTGGTAAGCAGTTAAACTACTTCGTTCAAAATTCATTCTTTTGGTTGAAGATTCATTTCTTTGGTTGAAAATTTAACTATTCCATTAAAAAACTTAATCGTCTTGGTTAAAAAATTATCTTTTGTGTTGAATGTTGAACACATTCGTTAAATTTTTTTTTTCTACGATTCATCATTTTTAGTTGAAAATTCATCTCTTTGGTTGAAAGTTTAACTTTTTTGTTGAAAATACAATTTTTTCAGGATGAGAATGAATGTTTTTAAAAATAAAAGAGTAACTATTTCATTTTTAGTTGAATATTGATATTTTCAATTAAAAATTATCTTTTCTAGTTGAAAAGTCAGCTATTTTCTCGAAAATTGGTCTCTTTTGCTTGAAAGTTCTACTATTTGATTGTTAATTCAGCTTTTTGGTTAAAACTTAATTTTCTTTTGTTGAAAGTTCCTCGTTTTTGGGGGAAAATTTATCTTTTTTGAAAGAAAATCTTTTTGCCTTGAAAATTTAACTGTTTTGTTGAAAATTCATCTTTTTGGATTACAAATTCATCTTTTATGATAGAATAGTCATACTTGTTAGTTAGAAATAAATTTTTTTGTTGAAAATTCAACGTTCTTCGACAAAATTCGTCTTTTAGGCTGAAAAATTTAACTATTTCGTGAAAAGTTTTACTATTTTGTTGAAAATTACTATTTTTTCTTTGAATGTTAACTATTTGGTTGCTAGTGCAACTGTTTGGTTAAAAATTAATTTTGTTGATCAAAATTCATGTCTTCTTGTAGAAAGTCTTTTTTGGTTGAAAATTCAACTATTTTGTTGAAAATGCAATAGATTTCGGCTTGAAATCTTAAAAATTAAAAGTTTTTCATATTGAATTCAATGAGATTTACAATCTTTTTCTAGAAAGAATTTATTCTACTATTTTCTTCTATTATTGATATATTACAGTTATTCCTCTATTTCCTTTGTTTTGAGAGAATTGTGGGCAAAGTTACTTTAGAGGAGGGGGGGGGGGGGGGGGGGAGAGAAAACTGGTCTTCAACGAGGAGTGACGGGGAAAAAACTGTCAAAAACTGGTAACATACTTTATGGACGACCCCTACGTAAAGTAATTAGAATTGATAAATGTACTTCTAAAAATCACAGTTAAGAGGCTAAATCGATCTTTGTTTAATTAGCCAAAAGTGAGATAAGTTCAGCTGGAGTGTGAGGAGATTTTCTGGAAGTAAGGAATACGGGTCAAACTGGCGGCCTCCAAAGTAGCGACAGCTTCTTCGTGCAAGATGGTCACTCGTGGCCTTTTGCGGGTAAAGTTATCATTTTTAACACCGGCTGCTGTCTCCTTTGTAATTTCATTATATGTATTGGTATGCATGGCAAGATAGCGAGGAAGGCTTCTTGGAACGTGCTCGATAAATTCCTTTAAGCGAATGACGTATCACGACACACTGGTGTCTGAGACATTCGGTAAACGGGTTTTATTGCTTAAAAGAAAGCAAAAACTGTCTATGTAAATAAGCGAGTCGAGGCTCGACTTCAAGCCGTTTTAGGAGAGTCAAATTAATTGCTTTTTTACGCTCTAATTGCATTCTATGAACCAAATTTACCGAATTCTTGCTATCTTAATGAAAACGGTTCTTTCAAGTGATTCTGGAAAAGTCGGTATTACTTGAATCATTTCAATCTCTCGGATTCAAATATTCTCTATTTAAGGGTATGTAACACTTATTCGATTCCTTCTTTACCGAAATTATTTTGGGATCACACCAATTCCACACGAAATGAAATATCGAACTGAAAGTTTGGGAAAATACAGAAAAGAGACTAAGGAACGTATATGTACTAATACATTTTCACAGATCCAAAAAAATGTACAAAAATTATTTCTTTTTGTAGTTGTAAAAATTTATCATCATATAAACCTTCCTTAGTCCCTTTTCTTTATTTGAAGAGAGTTTAGGAACTGAAGTTGTTGAAGTTCTAACTGGCGATTTTGGTCTAGTCTGCAAAATCTTGAATGACATCGGAATAATTTTATTTTATTCTTTTGCCAAAGTATGAAAAAAGTTTTAAACTTTTCATGGTTTTGATAATCAAAGGTTTTCAAGTTTACATAAACTTCCAGTTGAAATCTTTGAAGTTTTGATAATTTTCGAATTCAGAAGCATTTTCTACCATTTTAACATTCAAAATCTGCCACAAAAATATAATTTTTCATATAATACAACATTTGTAACAATATGGGCTTGATGGGTGTTTATTAAATGATCCATGAAAACTAAAATCGAGAGTAGTAGGGCGCCCAATAAAAATTTAAATTTTTGAATTTTGCAAGCGCTAGTAGCCCTTAAATTTCTTCCTTTTGTTAAAAATGTACTGCCGTCAATTTTCTTTTATTTCAAAAAAAATTTTACTGGTATTTATTCAGAAAGAAGTCACAAATTTCATGAAACAAACACAAATTTGTTGAAGATATTATCGGGCTTAAAATGTGAAAATTTGGTAATTGAATTATAATTAATGAACTGAAGTGGCCCCTAAACATTTTTCTTTCTAGAATAATATGCACAGCATTTCCTCGAAACCATAAAGAAAATATTATCCATAATGAATAAATAAAAAAAAATATTATACCCGGTGACAGAAAAAAAATCTTAAATTCCGACAATACACATTTTGTAAGGAGCAAACACATTCCTATAATTAGCCAGAAGTTCACCTTAAATTATTGTAAATTTTATCAGACTTCTATTCACATTTCATGAAATTCTTTTGAATTCCCTTGCATTTTTCCAAATTCACTCCAAACTTGATTAATTCAATGAATTTTGTTAATATTTTTTAATTGATTTCTCATTTCCCTTATATTAATTTTAATTCACTCGAATTTTATTTCATTCATTGGTCTCTTTTATTTTTTTTTTCAATTCACTTAAATTCTGTAAAATTTTCCCTGAATTCTGTTCATTTCCATTTTAATCAATTGAATGGAAATTTTTTAATTTTTAAACTATCTTTCAATTCACTCAAATCCTCATAAATTTCATTAAAGTCTCTTAGATTCTACTGAATTCTTTTTAATTTACTCCTATTTTACTAAAAGAAATGAAATTTGTTGATTTTTTTCTAATTCATTTGATGAGTTCTTTTGAATTTTGCCTGAATTGCTTTGAATTCACTTTTAATTCTTATGAATGTATCCTGAAATCGTTTAAATTCACCTGGAATTCTTAGGCACTACATCAAATTCTTTTGAATTCCCTTCCTTTTTTCAAATTCACTCCAAAGTAAATGAATTCAATTAATCTTGTTACTATTTTTTAATTGTTTTCAATTTGAATTTTTATAAATTTCATTGAATGCTTCTTTCTCATTTCCCCTGAATTCTGTTCATTTCCATTTTAATCAATTCAACGGAAATTTTTTATTTTGTACATCTCTTTCAATTCACTCAAGTCCTCATGAAGTTCATCAAAGTATTTAGTCTCCTGAATTCTCCGGAATCCTTTTTAATTCACTCCCATTTTACTGAAGTCAATGTAATTTTTCATTAATCATTTGAATTACTTTGAATTTTACTTGAATTGCTTTAAATTCACTTTTAATTCCTACGAGTATATCCTGAACTCTTTTAAATCCACCTTAAATTCTTATACATTTCATCCCGCATTTTATTGATTTCTTTTAAATTCATAAGAACATTTTAGCTACATCATTAATGTACATTAGTTACTTTTAATTAATTGTAGTCTAAAAGTACATTTTGAAGTACCATAGGAATCTTGAACTATATGAAATAACTGTAATGAATTACAAATTTTCGTATTTTAAGCCCGATAATATCTTCAAAAAAATTTTTGTTTGTTTTCAAAAAATTTCAAGCTTATTCTCTAATAAATAAGAAATACTTTCTAGGGGTAAAAGAATTTTTGTTTCAAAAATCTGAAACTAAGAAAATTCATTTTCAGAGTTAAGACGGCCTTGTGGACCCTCTGAAAATTGTGTTAAAATGAAATAAAATCTACGGTAGTACTTTAGAATTTAGATATTTAGCAGGTAGTGTATAAGTAGGAGATAACAGAAGCAACCTTTCATGATATTGTAATTAGTTAATAAGTTAGATTAATTATTTTACATACTAATTAATTTTCTAGTTTCTAATCTCTTCTTTTTTTATTCAGACGGGGGATGGCGTGGGGGTGTCGAGTAGTGGAGGTGGTCGACTGTCTTCAAGGAGTCGGACCTCCGAAGAACCTCACATCGGCAAGTACAAGTTGTTGAAGACCATTGGCAAAGGAAACTTCGCCAAGGTGAAGCTTGCCAAACATGTACCCACGGGGAAGGAGGTAGCAATCAAGATAATAGACAAGACACAACTTAACCCTGGCAGTCTTCAAAAGGTAATACCACCCGAGTGAAATTTAAGTTCCTACCTTAAATAAGGCAAATTCTTTAAAAATTGTGAAGCAAAAATTTCTGAATGTTTTCTCCGGTCTAAGATACTCGTAATTAATTGCGCATTCAAGCCTTAAGTCCTTGATATCTTTTCGTTTCCTTGAGACATGAAACCTCAAGTAATTCTTCCTTTCTTGTTCCAGTTGTTTCGTGAAGTGAGGATAATGAAAATGCTTGACCATCCAAACATAGTGAAGCTGTTCCAAGTCATTGAGACTGAGAAAACGTTGTACCTGGTGATGGAGTATGCTAGTGGTGGAGAAGTATTCGATTACTTAGTCCTTCATGGGAGAATGAAGGAAAAAGAAGCGAGGGCGAAGTTTAGGCAAATAGTGTCAGCCGTACAGTACTGCCATCAAAAGAAAATAATTCATAGAGATTTAAAAGCAGAAAACTTGTTACTGGATAGCGAAATGAACATAAAAATAGCCGACTTCGGATTCAGCAATGAATTCACTCCGGGAAACAAATTAGATACATTTTGTGGCTCTCCTCCTTACGCGGCACCAGAATTGTTCCAAGGTATGCAAAAGGCTTGTGTATTCCTCGGGCTTAGGGGCCGTCCATAAACTTCGTTAACAATTTTGGGCTATTTTTGACCCCCTCGGTTGACGAAATGTAACGTAGCCGAAAATTCTCTTAAAACAGGGAAAATAGTGTGTTTTTAAAGGAAAGTAGAGAAATAATAGAGGAATCAATTATTCATTCAAATAAATTTAACATAAATAAAACATTTTCTACCAAAAGAGATGAATTTTCAACCCAAAAAGGCGAATTTTTAACCATACAAGATTAATTTTCTAACAAAAGACGAATTTCCAAACAGTTGACTTAAACGAAGTTTTAACAAAATAGTTGAATCCTTAACCAAATGGATGGATTTTCTATCAAGAAAGATGATTTTTAAAGCAAATAATTGAATTTTCAACAACAGTAAAATATATTTTTTAAACCATAAATGGAATTTACAGGGTTTCACTTAAAAAGAATAATTTTCAACCAGTTGCATTCAACAACAAAAAAAACGAATTTTTAACTAAGTATTTGAATCCTCAACCAAATAGATGAATTTTCAAGCAAGAAAGATATTTTCAAAAAAAAAAAAAAATAGTTTTCAGTTTAAAAAATTAATTAAAAAAA
>CAKNXH010002029.1:0-122826 GCA_932178445.1 Andricus quercusramuli | reverse complement strand
AAAAAAAAAAAAACAATTTGCGACCAGTTGAATTCAGCAAGAAAAAAGAATTTCTAACTAAGTAGTTGAATCCTCAACCGAAAAGTTGAATTTTCATCCAAATAGTTAAATTCTCAAACAAAAGATGAGTTTTCCACAAAGAAAATTGTTAATCTTCCAAAAAAGACGAATTTTCAACAAAATACATCAAGTTTCAATAACATTATTTTTTAACCAAACAGTTGCACTAACAACCAAATAGTTAAATCCTCAACCAAAAAAATTAATTTTCAATCAAAAATATCAATTTTCAACCGAAAATGGAATAGTTACATTTTTATTTTTAAAAAAATGGATTCTCGACAAAAGAGTTCAACATTTAACCCAAGAGATGATTTTTTAACCGAGATGATGCATTTTTTGTTGATGAAATAGTTCAAGTTTGAACCAAATAGATGAATCTTCAACTAAAAAAAAAATGTATTTTGAACAAAATAGTTGAACTTTCAACCAAGTAGTTGAGATTTTTTATCGAAAAAGATGACTTTAATAAAGTAGTTACATTTTCAAGAAAATAATTAATTTTCCAACCGGATAGTAGAATTTTTAACCAAAAAAGGTTGAGTTCACTTATTGGGTTCTATTGATTCAGTTCGCATTTGTGCGAAAAAACGAGAAAAAGCGGAAAAAGAATTTTTTAAATAGAGGAAAACCTGAATATAGGTCATAGGGGAGAGTGAATAATTGAAACTTATATTTTCAGGCAAGAAGTACGATGGCCCTGAAGTAGACGTATGGTCGTTAGGAGTAATCCTCTATACATTGGTGTCCGGCTCCCTGCCGTTTGATGGTTCGACGCTGAGAGAATTAAGGGAAAGAGTACTGAGGGGGAAGTACCGCATCCCATTTTATATGTCCACCGACTGTGAAAACCTCTTAAAAAAGTTTCTGGTGCTCAACCCGACGAAACGGGCCTCGTTAGAGGTACGTGGCGATAAGGTTCGATCATATTTTGTATCTTTGCTATTCTCTTCCTAGAATAGTCAAGATTCTTTCTGGAATTCGTTCACGAAATCTCCTAGTTACGTCCAATTTCTGCATTGCATATATTCCGTAGAATAAATTCACCTCCCTTTGCAATTTAAACTTCCCACCAAAATAGCTTTAAACTATTTTCCCGTAGGAAGTATCTACGCCTACTGAAAAAGTCCAGCTGTATTCCAGCTATACGTACCGAAATTTCGGTACACGTAGACACGGCCTTTCCCATAAATGTATGAAACGTACAATAAACGTGTAAATTTCCCACAATAATCGTTGGACATAAAAATACCAGTGATCTTTGTGGCAAATTAAAGAAAATTGTAATGTTCACACAAAGAATGGTTTAAAAGTACACGGAAAAACCCCAAATATTCTGTAATTTCTCCTAATTGCAGTAAAATTATCATGATTCTTTATGTAAACATCTCACAAAGATCACTGGTATTTTTAATTTCCTACGATTGTTGTGAATTACATGTTTATTGTAAATTTCATACTGTTATGGGGAAATTCCTTCAGGAATCCGTTCAAATTGACAATAAACGTGTCATTTTCCAACAGTATTCATAGGTAAAAATTACAGAACGAAATGTGTTTTTCATGCACATATTTTTCAGTGTAGGACATAAAAATACCACTGATCTTTGTGGGATCAAGAATCATGGTAATTTTACCGCAAATATCGATGGAAATTCACAACTTTTAGGTGAAATTACAGAATTTTGTTCTGATTAATACACCTTTTTTAAAGGTTTTTTTGTAATTCTACACCGTTCCTTGTGTGAACATTACAATTTTTTTTTTGTAAATTTCCAATAAAGATCACTTGTATTCTTATGTCCTATGATTGTTGTGGGAAAATTGCATACCTAAAACTGAGTTTGGCGGGGGATTTTAATATTAACATTTTCCTTCTTTGCCTTGCAAAAAATTCGATTAGCTGGGTGTGGCTGTAACAACGTTAAATGAAGGTTTTAAGTAAATGTGATGTTGTGGAAGTACATGGTAACATGGCATTCTCCGAACATTTTAAGATGAAAATGAACGTAATCTGTGAAGCGCTTTTCAAAAAAAGTCAAGTTTTGTATTTAATCACTATGAAATCAAGAAAATTTCATAAAATTATATGCTCAATATTGGATAACATTTTTAAAATAGATTTTCTGTTAAATGTAGTTGTCTGTTACCTCACGAATATTTTAAAATAAAAAAGAAAATAATCAGAGTAATTGATTCTTTTTTGTTGATTAATATTTGAAGGATAAAATCAAAATCGGCGGAGGGTTTAAAGAAAACGCTATTTTTGTATTTATTTACTGAAAATTTTTAAAAACTTATTAAGATTATATGGTAGATATTCGATAAAATTTTCTCAATAGATTTTTTTTATTGATTCTGATTTTGTTACCCCACGAAAATTTTAAGGTTAAAATAAAAATAAACAGAGTGTTGTTTAAAAAAATCGAATTTTGTATTTATTTGAAATGGAAGTATTCTGCACACCTAATTGAAAACTGTATTATTGGCATAGTTTTGATATCTTAATGAAAGTTTATTTATTGAATGTAAATATTAACGAAGAATAAATTGCTTACGGGCATTTTAAAAAGTATATTACTTTTAATTTGTTTCACTCAAATGTTGTCGTTTCATATTAATATGGTCCAATATTTACCATGTAATCTTATGCAAATTTCTTTATTTCTTAGCAATAAAATAGAAAAATCGACTTTTTTCAAAAAGAGCCCAACGGATGCCATATTGCCATTAACAATAAAAATCCCATTCACTTGTAACTTTTATTTACACCTTGTTCAGCCCCACCGTGGTATTAATTATTTCAAAATAATATTTTTTAGTCTTTTGGATTTAGTATCTACTAATGTTTGTTTAGTGTAATTCATGTTTTATTTTAATTCCAAAGCTTTTCTTGTTAGGTTATTTGTTGAGTAGAGAGCACGAATTTCAAAAGTTGTAAGGAAAGTTCAACAAAAGAGTGATGTTTCAATTTGTATGTTTATCGTTTAAATGAATTTGGGATGTTAAGTTACGTCGTAGCATGTTTTTGAAATAAATGTATATAATTATGGAATTAAGTAAATTGCAAACGCGACTGCGAAAATTGAACCATATTAATTGATTCATATTAATTTTTTTAATTACAGAATATAATGAAAGACAAGTGGATGAATATGGGATACGAAGATGACGAGTTGAAACCATATTTAGAACCAGAACCTGACTATAAAGACCACAAGAGGATAGGTGAGTCTGCCAGTATGTACATAACACTTACTACTTATTGTTTTTATTACTTAGTGCACCCCCAACTAGACACTCTGCTTCTAATATAAAGAAATTGAAAAGAACGTTTTGCTCTGATGATTCATTGTGCCTGAATCTTTTTCTTGAAGAAATTTTCTGCAATTAATTGAAAAACGTTTACTAACATTCTTCCAACTAGCTTTTCTGAATGTTACTAAAAATAAAGCGAGAGTGTCTAAATTGCTGCAGTTTTTGAAATTCAAGAACTGTAGGCAATAAATGGTCGTTAGTTGTAAGATTTAAGATATATCAGTCGTATTTTTGAAATAAATATTATACTGTATTAAATAAATATATATTGTGAGAATTTGTAACCTTTGAGTAATACCGATTTAAAAATGAATCTTCTTTGTCAAATACGATCTGACATATCTTTGCATTAAAATTACTCAGCAAAGGCGGGGTTTTTAGTGTATTTTCATTGTATTTTTAACTTAAAGAATGAATACATTTCTGATTTAATGTCATACGCTTTTGTATGATTTATACTCGCCTTTGCTATTAGAATTAAAATTAGAAGTTACTTTTGGCAAAATTTCTCTAAAACTTGGATAAAAGTGTAATTGAAAATATAATTTATTCTGAAATTCTAGTAATTTAAAGAGATTTTTCTGTACAAATATTTGAAGTAATTTTAAATATAGTTTTTTTTTTAATCCGAGAGAAATTTTCTTGCCAATTGAGTATTGCATGAAAAAGTTAATAAATTAAAAGAGTTTATTTTTATTTAACAAAATGTTATGTCGATTTTGAATAAAAAACGTGTTTGAATTGAATGAAATTAACAAATTAAAATTTCTTTCATAAATTATTTAATTCGAGAAGTTCGAGAAGTAGATTTTACAGGAAGGATTGAAGAATTTGCTATATTTCGTAATAAATTAAAAAGAAGTTTAAGTAAAATTAAAGTTCAGTCCAATTAAAAATTAAAAGATGCTTATTTTGGAAAACCTGTAGGTATATATATTTAATTTAATGAGCAACCAACTTTATTAGATGTGACTATGCGTATTGCAACTATGTGTTACAGAGGCGTTAGCGATTATGGGATATTCGAGGAGTGAAATTGAAGACTCATTAGGACAAGCAAAATACGATGATGTGTTTGCCACTTATCTTTTACTCGGCAGAAAAACGACTGATGTGAGTGCATTTTTCTTTTATTGGAAAAATAATATAGCAATAATTTGTCAAAAACTGTTACGAATCATTCAAATTTTGTTTTTCTATAACAAAGCGAAAGTATTTTAAAGTTTCGTTTTGCTTTCAGAAAAGAGACAAAAGTTTGATCAAAGTTCCTTTATTTTCTTTCATAGAAATCCTTCTGGAAACCAAAATAAAGCAAACGTAAATTCTTCCAATTACAGGCCTCGGACTCACTACACTATTGACATTATTGGACACTTTTTTTTAGCGATTACACTATTTTGAAAAAAATGATACTAAATACACTATTTTCTCACGATTGACCGCTAGCCACTTTATTGCTACATTTAGTTACTTTTAATTGAAAAATATTTTTGAAGTTTTTTGATAATTGGCAAAAATAATATGTCCGCCATCTCGAAAAATCACAACATACCGGAAAATTGTCTCAATTGCTGAAAGATTAATTGTGCACAAAAATATGTAATAGTTTATATTTTAAGCAAGAAATGATTTTCACTTTAAGTCAGAAAAAATTTTATTGAACCAAAAAGGACGATTTTCCAACAAAATACACATTTTTTAACCAAATAGTTGAATTTTTATCCAAGAAGATTAATTTTCTATCATAAATGACGAATTTTCAACAAATTACATAAATTTTCAACTAAATAGTTTGAACAATGGATGTAATGTTAGTCCGAATTTTATTTAATGTTGAATTGAACTTAATAGTTGAATTTTTAAATTAAACAAATATTAATTTAGAACCAAAAGTGGTGTAGTTAAATTTTCATTTAAGAGAATTGTCAATAAAAAAAAAACGAATTTCCTGCAAAATAATTAATTATAATGTTAAAGTTTGTTGTCTACTGGTCGTTTCAATATTTTCATAAAATATTGATACTTACATTGTGAAAAAAAATCTCTCTAGCTCCGGTGGGATTCGAACACCACGTCATTCACAATATATATATACATATATATATATACATCATAATTAATTAATAGTAATAATTAGTAATTATTAAGTATTACCCTGGTCAAGAAAATTAACATAAAAAAAATTCCGCAAAATAGTTTAATTTTGTACCAAATAGTTGAATTTTCAACACAAGAATATGAAGTTTCGACAAAACAGTTAATATTCAAGAAACTAATTCAATTTTCAGTTAATAAATTAATTTCTGGCCAAAAAAAGAGCGCGAATCGTCAACAAAAATTATAAATTTTCAACTTGAAAAATGAATTTTTAAGACAGTTCAGCTTTCAACCAAGGACTTAAATTATAAACCTAAAAAGATGAATTTTCAACAAAATACATACATTTTCATCCAAATTGTTAATTTTTCTACCAAAATGTTGAATTTTCTACAAAACATTTGAATTTTCAACCCGAAAACGTGAATTTTGAACAAGACAGTTAATTTTTAACCAAACAGTTTCATTTTTAAACAAAAAAGATGAAATTCTGACAGAATTGTAGAATTTTCAAGAAAATAATTAAATTGTGAACCAAATAATAAAATTTTTAATCAAAAAAGAGGAGTTCCTATCCATGAATTTAATAGTAGACTTTTCAGCCGAAAGGAATTAACTTTCAAGCAAAAATAGTAGGATTCACTTATTGGGTTCTATTAATTTAGTTCGCATTCAAGTGGAAAAATAAGGAAAAGGGAAAAGACTGTGAAGCCTGTCATAAATAAATAGGAATTTTGACCATTTTTAGTCTGAAGAATAACGTTTTAAATAAACATTGAAGTTAATTTTTCATTGCACACTTTTTAATTTCAAACTACGGAGTGCGCAACATTTTAGGCCCTGAAAAAAGAATAAAAATGTCCATTTGTAAAACTAAATAACAAACAGGTTTTACAAAAACAACAAAATGGCACAGGATATAAGTACCGTTTTAATCTTACGAACAATTTTTTGATTTCTTCCATCTACTTCAGAAAAAATAAATTTAATTAAAGTTACTCATTAAATTTGGTATAACATGTGCTTATTTAATTCTTTTGAGTATTAGAATTTAACAAAAAAAAAAATCGTATAATAATTTTAAAAACAAAAAAAATTAATTTAATAAAAACCTTGTTCATTTACACATGTACATCACACCTTCTCCTATTCTTTATTTCCATTACTATATTAGTTTAATGCTTGAAAAAATGTATGACACTATTAACACTATTTTTTATCTCTGAAGGGATTCCGGGGTTTTCAATTAAAATTGAAAACTTCGAGGGAAAACATTTTCAAATTTGGAAACCTTTTGATTTAAAAACATTTTTTGCCGGTTTGCTATTGGCAATTTCAACATTTAAAAATTTTACATTCGAACATTAGTTTCTGTAACGAAAGCGAACAAGGAAGAGAACTTTTTCTCGCTTCTTAAAGAATAAAACGAAATGACTTATTCTGCATTTTTTGTTGTTGTAATGGTTCTCGTAATTTCTCTTATTAATCTAGTTTATTTTCCCTTCTAGCCCGAGAGTGATGGTTCGCGGTCTGGTAGTTCGCTGTCTCTACGTAACATTCCACCACAAGTTAGTTCAGGTGGAGGTGGCGGAAGTGGAGGAGGAACAGGAGGTGCAGTTCAGAGTCCATCACATCGAGGAGTTCATCGTAGTAGTTCTGCAACTAATCCTAAACCCAGTAGAAGGGCTTCTTCCGGTGGGGAGACTCTTCGTAAGTACTCAATGAAGTTTCCATTCCCCAAAATCGTATCTTTTAAACTAAATTTCCAATTCTTTTCAATTGTTTTCTAAATCAAAAAGGAAGCATTATCTGTTATTAAGTTAAATCTAATTTTAGGTGGAGCACCAAGCCCAGGTAACACAACGAATCACAATCATGCCACAACCGGAACCGGCGGAACGGTAGTTGGAAGTGGCGGTAGTAATTTCAAAAGGCAAAATACCGTGGACGCTGCCACAATCAAGGAAAACAGCGCTCGTGTCGCTGCATCTAGACCCTCTGCGCCCAAAAATAGTCCTGGACAACTCGATACCAGTGAGTTTCCCTTTTGCTTTAAGCCGAACGATTCTTGGTACAGTTTTGTCGCTTTCTATCTGCGGTAAGGGTGCGGCTTTTTCTTTGTTGCTGTCTTTTTAACCCTAATTCTGATCCAAAATCTCTCATCTAATCTTCTGTTATCATAACACAAGACCCGCATCCCAGTTTAACAACTCCATTGGCAGTCACTAATCTCTCTCCAATTCTACTTGATAAATTAAACCATTTTTAATTTCACCTCATTGAATTTTCAACATTGAATTCCATCCGCAGAGTGGCCACTGCCCGGAAAAATCGAGAATTATCCTGGAATTTTGAGTACCGGGAAATACCCGGGAATTTTTCAGATTTGTTTTTACTTTGGCAATGAATATTGTCTGGCTCTTCGAAAAAAAATGTATTGGAATTATGCTTAGAGTTACCAACTATACCCGTTCAAGTATCGAAGATCATTTTATGTTTTAAGATTTTTAAGTTAATGTTTCATTCAAAAGTTAATGTTCATTTTATATTTGAGAAGGAAAACTTCCTTTTTAGATATTCAACACAATAATTACGTAGGTAACCTAAATTTATATACCAATAATTGGCATGTCTTCAAATATCAACTTTACTCACTTCCCTGTCCTTTGCAGACATAAAAGTATAATGTTACCAAATACAGCACAGACCGAAGTATGATTTCGTATCTAAAATCCAAAATCTATATTTTGATCCTAGGTCACAAAAACGCGAATATTTCCTAAACCACGATTGACAGAATTTTTCCAAATTTTCTCTGCGGTTCATTAAATCACAGACTTCACACTCTTTCCTCTATTCCCCTCTATTCCCCATTATTAACAGTATTCCTCTTTTTCCCGTTTTCAAGAAAATTCCCCTTATTCTCGTTTTTTCGCTCAAATTAAAACTGGATTAATAGAAACCAATAAGAAAAACCAAATACTTTTGCTTGAAAGTTAATTCTTTTTTATTCAAAATTCATCTTTTGGTAGAAAATTCGTCTTTGTTTGAAAATTATTTCTTTTTCATTGAAAAGTCTACTATTATATTTTTGGTTCAGAATTGAACCCTTTTGGTTAAAAATTCTATTATTTGATTGACTATTTAATTGTTTTGTTAAAAATCCAACTATTTTGTTGGAAATTTAATTATTTTGTTAAAAATTTGACTAATTTGTTAAAAATTCAACTATTTTGTTGAAAAGTCATCTTTTTTGGTCGAAAATTCAACTGTTTTCTGGAACAATCGTCATTTTGGATAGAAAATTAGTTTTACTTTGCATTTAAAATTCATCTGTTTGAAAAGTAATATTTTTTGGATGAAAGTTAATTTTTTTAGATTGAAAACTACTATCATATTTGTGGTTTCATATTCACATTCATCTCTTTTGGAAAAATTCTACTATTTGTTTGAAAATTCAACTAGATTTTTAAAAAATCATCTTTTCTGGTTAAAAATGTATTTGAAAGCTAACAGCGGAGCTATAGAAACATTTTTTCACAACTTATAAAAATAAATATTTAAATATTAATACAAAGAATTTAGGCCAGTAGAGGAAAACCCGATAACGTCTTTAATTAATGAATTCTATCTGGCCCAAAATGCTTTCCATCAAAATTTATATTTTTTGTTAATTCTTTTTATTTCTCTTCAATTATTTTGTTAAAAATGAACTATTGTGTTGAAAAGTAATCTGTTTTGTTTCAAAATTCAACTGTTTCGTTGAACATTCGCCTTTTTGGATAGAAAATCCGTTCTTTTGGATTGAAGATTCATCTTTTATGATTGAAAGTTAAATTTTTCTAATTGAGAAGTGTACTAATATTTTTTTGGTCCAGAATGAATATATTTTTCTCATCAATTCTATTGTTTGGTTAAAAATTTAAATTATTTTGATAAAAATTCAACTCTTTTCTTTAAAAAACATATTTTTTGGTCGACTATTCAAGTTTTTTGTTGAACATTCATCGTTTTAGATTGAAAATTCAACTGTCTTCTAAAAGATTCATCTTCGTAGGTTTAAAATTCAAATATTTGGTTAAAAATTAAAATTTTTTGTTGAAAATTCGTATCTTTTGCTTGAAAATTCAATTACTTGGTTGAAAATTAACTTTTTTGTTGAAGATTGTGCTTTTTGGATTAAAGTAAACATTTTTCTAAGACATTCGATTTTTTAGCTAGAAAGCTCAACTCTTTTTGAAATTCTCTTTTTGGATTGAATATTCATTTTTATGGTTGAAAATTGCTGTATTTGGTTGAAAATGCAATATATTTTTACTTGAAATCTTAGAAATATGGCACCTACACGTAAAAGAATTTATTCCACTATTATTCCTATATTTTTTTTAAATCATCCTATTTACCCTGTTCTGGGAGTATTTTGGGCTGTGAAGTTTAAAATCACGTTTACAATAATTTACATTCTATATTTTTCCTTGGAGTTCTAAAATGTTTAATTCTTTTACAATTTTTATATAATAAAGCAATTAGTATTGAAAAATTATTTAAATGTTAACCAGAAAGAATGTAATTTTTGACCAAAAAAATCGGGAAATGTCTAGATTTTTTCTTTTTTTTTGAGCGGCCACCATGATCTGGAATATTCCCGCTTTATACGATCAAATTTAGTTTATTTGCCTAGTTTCATTTGCCTCAATATGATTTCATTTTGATTTGGAAATTTATTCTGCAATCGCCTTTCCATGCATGCTTTATAAATTATTTAACCTAATGTTATTACTGATACTTTACTTCATTGGAATCTTTTTTTTATGAAGTGGAAAAATTCGGATTATTAGTGTTTTTATTTAATGTAAAATACTCAATCTGGAGATTTGAGATGAAACCCTGGGTTGCGGGATTGTTTTCTCCCTTGCCCTAATCATCTCGTCATTTGTATCGTTAGTTTTTTTAATTTACACATCATATCCCCGCTTTGTTTTGTGTTGGATCATATCTAATGAGTCTTGCAGTGTCAATGTTTATTCAAGGCGTCGGAACGAGTCCTGGTGGCAAGAGCAGAGTGGGAAAGATCAATACGATGAACGCGGGGGTTGGAGCCATTAGAACATCTACTACCCCTGCTGCTGGATCCATCGGTCGACGCAGCACCATCTCCTACGATCAAGCCAAGACTTCTTCGTCTACGGAAAGAACCAACGATGTACCCAGGTACAAAGAGGAAAACAGTTTTTTAAAAATAATTTACACAATTTTTCTTCAATTCTATTAAATAATTAGGACAAAATTAAAAAATAGTCAATTCCAAAATTGTAAAATGCATTCTATCATTAAACTAGAGACGAAGAATGTATACTAATCTTCATTTATTTAAAACAATACCAGTAACCGTTAAAACTAAGAAAGAAATCTTTCTATTTAAATCTCCCGCCAAAAGTATGTTGAAATCAGAGGTAATGTTCAAGTGTGGTCTTAAAGTTTTGATTACATTCTGGCGCGGAATTTAAATTATTTGGTATTACTTTTTTGTAGATACGCGTTTTCAACATTCAATCAAAGTGGAAACAGCTGAATTGTTTGGAAGTGGCTATATTGTACAAATGTTAATATAGCAAAGTATTTTCTATAATTTTTTTTGTTTTAAAAAGCTCGTCTGTTCTAACAGGTTTGATTTTACTAACAAAATAGGTAGCAGAGCATAAAAAACAAAGCAAAAAGAAATATTAACAAGAAAATCTGCCATTAAAGCCAAAAGTGGTTAATTGTTTGCTGCATCGCTCTAGCATGCTGGCTGCTGCCTGCAACTCACTGATTACAGATTTCTTACATTTTCAAGACTGACAGATCTGTAGAGAATCAGACTATTTCGATACTTTCTCAAGTGTATAGATGCTTCTTATCTTAATATTTTAAAAATCCCTAGTTGCATTCTCAGACTTCCAGGTTGACACAATTTCTCTGTTCGATCTACAATCTTAGAATTAGATTTGCGAACACGAAACAGACATCGACATTGTCATTCATTCATTTCTTCATTCACTAGTATGTATATAGGTAATATCATTTTAGGCAGTGATCATGATCATTAAGTCCATAATTCATCAATCTTTCAAAGAATTCATATCAGTTTGATCAGATTTGTAACTCCCTTTCAAACTTCTGACGATTTTCAGCTGTTTAAAGTTTAATATTTTTATTTTCATTTGCTATTTGAAAAATAGGTGCGTTGCGGGTTGCGATTTTAGAGCTAAGAGAGATTAACCCTTGTGTGCAGACCCAACTTTATCCACGCTCTTGACCACATTCTTTTTTTTTCAATTTTTAAAATAATTATGTAATTGAAATCGTTTCCTTGTCATTTATGCCAAAAAATAAATATTAAAAGTGGATTTGAAAGACACTAAACACTTTAAAATAATCAGAACTCCAAAACAATTCACGAATGTGACGAATTATTAATAAATAATTAATTAAATTATTATTAATTCTCATATTACTCAACAAATTTCACGTACATGAATCAAATAACTTTATAAGAAATAATAATCCACTCAAAAGTGGAATTTTTATATGGTGGGTAATCCAAAATAAATCTTAAATACACCGTTTGCTTAGAATTGAGCTAAATAACTACGATTCGGAGGCTCCAAGCGAAATTTTAATTTTTACTTCACTTAAATGCAAACATGTACCGTGGTGGGCACCCGGGTATCCGGATGTGCACACAAGGGTTAAGTTCGTGAAATTAGACTGGATTACTTTTAATGTTTTTAAATTGACACTGAAAATAATTTTTACAAAGTGAGTTTGAAAATTTCATAATTCGAATGATTTAAAATGTAAAATTATGGAAATTGAAACATTTTAAGTTTTCGCACTGAAAGAATGACAAGAGATGTTATGTGATATGAGAACGATACGTCATGAAGATATACAATTTTCAAAACATCTAGTTTAAAAAAAGCAGTATTAATCAATTGAATAATAAAATGAAATATATAAATATGTACAAATTAAAAAATAGAATAATAGAAAACTAAATTTTTTAAATGTATCAAATCCAATTTATGAAAGTAAATAACAAAGAAGGTCTAATCATTTTGTTTACCTTTCTTAATCTCTTTTTTTATGCATAGCTCTGAAAACATTGCATAGTTTGTGCGACAAGAGTCCATAGAGTGATTAATTTAAAAGCACATTCGGGGGAACGCACGGTACAGATTAAATTGAGTTAAAAGAAAAAAATTTAGACGTCAAGTCTCTAGAGTTTCCAATTTTCAATTTTGATCGTTTATATGTCTAAAATTATAAATTAATAATTTAATATCTTGACTTTTTGAGAAGCAAACGTAATTTAAAAAACAACGATCTAAAAAGAATCATTACTCGCAAATTTCTGAATATGAAGTTCATTACTAATGTAAATGTCAATTTCATTGTGTTTATCTAAGTGAAATCAATTTTAATCGTTTGAAATGCACTACATACTCGGACATAAAAAATAAGGAGATCAGGAATTTGATTTTAGCTATGAAATAAATAGAAATATCGAATTTCCGTAATAACACAAATCGATTTTATTCTCCGTATTAATGTCAAAAATTACTTTTTTTCTTAAAATGTGGGGAAATGAAGGGAAATCGCAATAGAGAGGTTTTGATTTCTAAAATTAATTTCCTTCGACCCATTAAAACATCGCACAGGGGGTAATACAGCTACAAAAGTTTTTCGTTTTGACGACGTAAAAATAGCAAGCATTTATACTATAGGGGAGACCACCCAACAGTAGATAATGATCCTACAGCAGATCATTCATTATAAGTACAAGTATAAATTAAATAATCAATTCTAATTTTAATATTTTAACACGCATCCTGACTCAACTATTAATTATATTAAATTAATTATTTACATAAATTGGTATTTTAAATTAATGATTAACTACTGTAGGACCATTATCTACTGTAGGATGGTCGCCCCTATTGTACTACAGTACAACCTGTCTAAGAGCTCGCTCATGGGCGGTTAGGGGTAATAATTCCGAGAAATAGGGGGCCCCCACTACTGGACGTCGAGCTGGGAAATTGCGCGTGTGTGCTAAATGTGTGTTTTGGTACGTAACCTGCAATAGAGCTCACGGCCGGCGGCGATGAAAACGTAGCTTTTTTTATAAACGCTTTACAGTTTTTAGACAGTTTTACGACTGTTTATAGCGTACGTACATATTAAAATATGTACATATTATATATTAATTTAAAATGAAATTATAATTTTGTTTTCTTGAAAGTTTTATAAAAAAAAAATAAAGCTGCCTTATACTATATAGGAGTTAGAAGTATCAACAACCCTTGACAAAAAAAAAAAGTATATATATATAATTATACAAATTATTGCATGCAAATTAGAAAAATAATATTAATAAAACCATTCTCAATGAGAAAAAACTGAAAGTAGGCTCCGCTCGATCGCGAGCTCTTTTGGAGGGTTTGCGCCCAATTCTCGAGGCAGCGTGAGTAGGGTTTGTAGTGGGAGAAGCGTCCGAGCTCATCAAGGCCATTGGAGTTCTTAGACAGGGAGCTCTTAGACAGGTTGTACTGTATAAAGTATAGAAAGTTCCCCCGGGTTTCATCTGAGAAAATAGGTTGTAAGGTAAAAACAAATAATTTTCTGATGTACCAGTATTACCCCGGGTTGCCGTGCAGATTGTAGTTAGAAACCTAAAATAGAAACGTAGGGTTGGGGCGCATTTTGACCAGTTTTGTGCACAGCCTGGGAGAGGGCACTAGGCCGACAAGGGGTCACACCAAATCTGCGAGCATCAGTGCAAGTCACCGTTCCTCGAGTGGGGTTCCCCCGGGTGATCATTCGCTACTGGATCCTCAACCACGGAACGCTCACAACTCCCTCCTCGTCACTGCTGACCCTCTTAGACAGAGGTACAGGCCCCCATCGCATAATCTGTCTTTTTTTTTCTTTTTTTTTTATCCTCTTTAAGTATATATTTGTATTGGAAAAACAATTTATTTGTCTTATCGCTTTTTTTTCATGGGCCACTAACTTTCTTAGGGCGCGCAAATCCCGTTGCCAGTTGACATTTCTGTTCATAAATTACCTAATATTTAAGGATGGGTAAAAAAATTAAGTCCGAATATGAAATATTTTTCACTTTTTATTTATATTAAAAGAAATCTTTAGGCGGTGGTTAAAAGGACTCCATTTCAAGTTTTCAACTTCTGAAGGCTTCCAATTTAAAATTATTCAGTTTTCAATGCTTCTATTTAAAATTCTTTTATTCAGGTCTTGCAATGTTAACAATTTTTGAGACTTTAAATCAATGATTTTTTTTTTTATTTCAAGTACAGATTTTATAATTAACGTTACGTAATTTGTGAACGGCCTCTTTGTAAACGGAACTTCATTTTCAAGCCATCTTTTTTTAATGGTTCAGGGGAGGCTTTTTGAAATTTAAAAATAGATCTGTAAAGATACCATGAAAAAGTCTCTAGGATAGTTGATGGTCATTCTCATAATCTTGGAGGATTGGTTTGCATGATTTTCCATTTTTCTTTAATCATCTTCATTCGTCTTCATTCATTTCGAAATACAATTTTACACCCAGATGTGCAGTGTAAAAGTAGCCAAAGATTTTTAAAGCAAAGAAAATTGTTTGAGTACGTTGCATCGCTAATGATTACTTCTTAAGGCTAGAAGTCTTTCTACTAACAATGTTTTTTTTTTTTTAAATTTTTATGCGTTTTAAGGAAGTTAGCTTCCGGAAAAACTAATCTTGTTGCAGCGAATACAATTTGTAGGATCTTAAGTATTGTAGATTATTCTGTGAATAGTGTTGAGTTATCTTTGATCTTAGAAAGCATGGCATATCAGTTTTCAAACTATTTTTTGTTTAGAAATCATTTTTATTAATATAGTTTTATGATGCTCGAATGAGAAAAGAGTTGGAATAACATGCATGATTTCTAACGACCTAGGAGTCTACATACCAAAACTGTCCTTTGTATCATGAAAAAATATAAGCGAGCGAAATAAGGAAATAGAACTTGAATAATATAATTTAATATAAGATCTCGAATCTAAAATAAGAAAGCGAAGGGAATTGCTACTTATTTTTAGCTTTGTTCATAAATATTAATTGCCGATTCTATTACTAAAGCATGTGACCTTTCGCTTACAATGGTATATATTTAATCTGTATTTTTATTTCTGCAATGACGTATTAGAAGTTCATTAAAAACAAACTTCGTGTTGCTTTATTTTCTCCGTTCTCGTAGTCTCATATGACAGTCAGGGATCACAGTCTTTCCCCTCTTCCCTGCGCCCCCCTTTATTTTTAAATATGCTACATTTGAGAATACAATGTTTGAATCAAGTGGGAAATTTTGGACCGAAAATTTTTAACTTAGATTTGCTTGAAATTTACGAAAGAGATTTAACTATAAATTACGTACTTACTTAGTAAACTCAAATATGTAATTCATAGCTAAGCCTTTTTAGTAAATTTCAAGCAAATGCAAATAAAAATTTCACGTTTCAAACTCGGGACTCATGCGTCTCATATTTTATTTTTAAATCTTACAAATAAAATTGCAAATGTTTACTTGACCGATTTCAAACTAAACTATGTAGGATTTAAGTAAAACTTTAAAGGTAAATTAATTTTTCGGACGAAAAAGCATCATAACTTAATATTTTATTTGATTTATTTTGATTTTTTGTCAGACGTTTTTACATCACCGTAAATGAATTTCAAACAACCTAACAAGGAGATTATCAACGTTGGAATTTTTTTAATCTTATAAATTCCCTAATGAGAATCCATTGGCTGTCTATTTATTTGCCAAATATTATTTTCCAATGGGGACCCGTTTTTGAAAAAATCAATTTTTATCGAAATTTTTTCAGGGATTAAAATGTTTATTTATTAAATTTAATTTTCGTTAATTTTCAAAAGTTGCAAATTTAATTTTCAACTTAGGAAAATGAAGAAAGTTGATAATTGAATTTTCAATGGATGAAAATTTAATTATTGAAAATTGAAGAACATTGAATATTCAGCAGTTGAAAATTAGGGAAAATTAAATTTTCAAGTGTTGAAGATTGAAGAAAATTATTAATTGTTTATAAACTGTTGAAAATTGAAGAGAATTGACACTTGAATTATAGCTGCTGAAAATTGAAGAAAATTTGTCATTAAATTTTTAATTGTTGAAAACTCAGAAAATATAAAGTGAATGAAAATTGAAGAAACTTGAATATTGAATTTACAAAAGTTTAATTTTCTTCAATTTTTATCTGTTTAATTCAACATTAAAATTTAATAAATTAATATTTTAATCCATAAAACAGAAACTTTGAAGAAAGTATATTTTTTCAAAAACGTGTCGCTTCTGTCAAATAATGGTTCTTGGCAAATTAATAGTCATCCTATAGACTCAGTAGGGAATTTATGTGATTGAAAAAAAATCCCAACTCTGATATCCTCCTTTTAACTATATCAAATTTGTTAAAAATATTCTTTAATGTCAGAAGTCATTAAAAAATCATGTAACATTATTTAAAAATACAATATTGCTTATAAAAAGATTATTTCTTTTCTACATGTAAAAATTAATGTTTAACCTTTTCCCTATTTTCCCCTTATTTTATGAAAAAATTACCCTATTTCCCATTTTTTGAGCTCATTTTGCACTGTGGTCCCTGCAAAGTTTTTTGCTGTCTTAAAATGATGTAACTAATCGTGAACTTTTATGATAATATTATTTTTGTCTTGACTTTATTGATGAATTTTAAATGTGTTTTTTAAATTAATTAATCTTTAAGGTTCCGTCATAAAATTACAATTTTGTATCTGTAAAATCTGTATTTAAATTAGTGAATCTTGTTTAAGATTGTTGTATTTGACTATCGAAACACTAATGGAAAATGTGATAATTGGTATTTTTGTTAATATTTTTCTAATTTTCTAATCGTTTCTTTTTCATTAGCTTGGGAGTGTCTCCAAGTAACAGATTGGCTACACCCACAACCCCAGCATTTCCAAGGAATGTTCCAAGTCGTAGTACGTTCCATTCTGGACAAAATAGAGCCCAGCGAAATCATACTCAGGTTTGTATTCTAATGTTAATTAATTAGGAGAACTCTGTTCTGTCGAAGTACAAACCTTTTTGTGCTAAATTAGAAATTCGTTAAAAAATCTCTCAAGTTTAAACATCTTATTTTTGAAGTTTTTAAGTTAAAGTGTTTCTCAGCGTGAAATACTTCAAGTTAAACGAAATTCTAGCTGGGGAAAAAGATCCACTTTTTCGTTTAAATTTTGAAATTGAAAGATTTTTGATTTGGAACGTTCCAACGTTAAGCTTTGTGAAGTTTATTTATTACATAAGCTCTAGTTTTAAAATTTTGGTTTGTTAAGTTTGAAATTCGAAATTGTATCTCCATTAATTACTTTTTTTATTGGGTTTGTACATATTTATGTATATGAAATAAAATATGAATTAAATTTTCAGGGTCACACACATACGCAAGATACAAATGCGATAAGCCCACTAGCAAGGCCGTCCTTTTTCTCCAAACTCTCCTCAAGGTTTTCTAAACGGTAAGTTCCCAAAGGCAATTATTAATTTTTTACAAATATATATATATATATATATATATATATATATATATAGGGCATGCTAGGAAGTGTTCCACTTTGAAACACCACCACTTATTCACATCTTGCCTGTTTCCATATTCATAATTAGAGCATTTATTCTTTTCGGTAACTGCAAATCTTAAAAAAAAGCTTTTATCGTTTCTCAGTCAGGATTCATAATTAAGATACCCAACTAAACACAAGGACATTCTTTAAGTTATTCAAAGAATTTATCTCTATTCAAACATGCTCCGAATTCACATTTCAAACTGACGTAATTCCGATCGTTCTGTTTTTTTTTTTTTTTTTTTTTTTTTTGAATAAATATTAAGCTAGACTCTTTAAATGACAAATAGAGACGTTTTTGAATAAAATTTAAAGGAGGAAAGACTGTTCATTGTATGCAGAACGTAAAAAGACTTTAAATGCTCTAACCATAACATCTTAAATTATCAGTGTCTGCTTTGATCTAACTGTTACTGTTTTGCATGCTAAATAATGTTTCTTTTTAAGGATGCACAATGACTATGTAATTCTGGAAATTGTATACTGATGTAATGCGTACATTAAGAACAACACAGGGTCTTTTTTATCTGTAATTCGATGAGCCATCAGCGACCATTATCACTGAAAGCCGTAATAGTAGTTCAAACAGTACTTTTCACACATTTTTGTCCGTTAATTTGTACACTCTATGTACATTGTCTCGCGTCCATTATGTCTGTATGTCTCTCTGCTCGTCCCGCGTGCTTCATAGCATTTCTAACCTTTCACTTGTTACTGTCAAAACTAAAATCTATCAAATTTATACCTAAAATTTTATACGTCAATGTATACACACTGTTCTTATTTAATTTTGACTTTTGACTTTAATTTGCCTCGGGCTTGCACTTTCAATATACAAAAGTTTATAATTCATATTTTATAAATTGCAATACTGAAAAGTAATAGCTGCTTGGCAAGAACTCAGATGTCCTCGCATACTCATTGTGCATCCCTTTTGACATGATCGTAGCGAGGCAAATCCTTATCTAGACATTCTTTTCGGCCTTAGTTGTTGTTACGTATTTTTCAATATGTTGTAATAGCATACAAAGTAATGCTGCGCACGTGAACAAAACTTAGACCTCGCGAGACCACAGAATAGCGAGGGTCAAGCTGTTGAGAAAAATGTGAAATAAGAATAACAAGCAAATAAAAGAAAAATAGTGAGAAATCAAAGTTGTCTTTCATGAAATGGTCACTGTATTCATCGGTTAGCAGAATTAACGACTTGTGCCAAATCAGCATAGCCATTGATGCATCAGTGCGATCCTTAACAGTTAACAATAATCTATATCGGTTATTATATTCTGTGCCGTAGGACTTGAACCAAATAGCTTGGCTTCATCTCGAGTTCCAAGATGAAAGGCCATAGAGAAAACGAGTCTGAACAACTATGTGATGTGCCGAATTCGGCACTCAGTGCAGCATTCCCAACCCGTCTAAACTGAATTAGAAAAGCTCCATCAGCGGCACATTGATTACAAGTTCGATGGATTGATTTTGAAAACTGTGAACTGCGAACGCTCGGCTCCGTTATTCTGTGGTGTCTGTCTGTCTGTCTGACTGTCTGACTGACTGACTATTTGACTCTCTGACTGTCTGACTGTCTGTATGTATGACTGTCTGTTTGACTGCAAGATACTCGTTTCCCAAAATCGTCACTCGTGACATAATGCGGATACGAAAGCCCTCATCGACCTAACATGTGACAGTCATTAACGAAATTCATGTCTTCCGGCAAGGAAGCCGCCTGTGCACCTAGAGATAGCACTAAAATCCGTGCCTTTCCCAATTCTGCCTGCCTCTCCGCTACGTGCACCCCGAGTCTCTCGTCGGCAACTTCTCGCATTATTTTTCTACTCTTCAATTCTCAATTCAAGTCGATCAGCTCGCTGTACTTAGAGCGCTACCCATGCGAGCATACCGCCAAGTCTCAAGTGGATCTTATTTTGCGATTTTTTCAATCTTAAGTTAAGTTTCCAGTAGTTTTCGCTGAAAGTTGAGGAATTTTTCATGGGAAGATTCGATCAGGATATAGAATATATATATATTTATTTATTTATTTGTATATTAAGCGTTTTGGAACGAGTGGCCGCGAAAGACGATAAAATACTTTTTCATCATACCTCAATCGAAAATTCGACTTTCGACGCCTGTGGAGCGGGTCGAAAATCGAATTTTCAACCCTAGGGAACAAAGTGACAGATAAATGCAAATGGCGGCGCCATTTGCATTGATCTGTCACTTTCTTGCCTAGGGTTGAAAATTCGATTGTCGACCCGCTCCACAGTCATCTCAAGTCGAATTTTCGATTATCAATATGATGAAAAATTGTATGCATGACTCGGGCCGAGGCAACGATTTCACTCGTGTGATATCAGCCCTCGCTTCGCTCGGGCAGCTAACTTCACACTCGTGAAATCGTTGCCTTTCGACCCTCGACACGCAATATACTATTCCCCGTGAAAATACCAGAATGAAAAAAGGATTCTTTCACTCGGAAGACTAGTTTACCCACACTTTCGGACATTCCTCACAATTCCCTTCAGAGATGCTTGTCACCTAAAATGTCTTCCTTTTTGTTAATTCTCTGATTACGTTTTTTGAGTTGCCTTTTTGTAAATTGAATTTTAACATGGAAAATATTTTTTAGACTTTGTTACTTTGTATCTATTTCTGTAACAGGACAATTTTTCCAAAAAACAATAACTGCATTGTATTTTCTCCATTTGACAATAAATAGGAGAATGCTAAAAAATTATGAAACTATTTAATGCCTTGAATTTTTTAATAATTGAATACAAGTTATGTTTGGGTAAAAAATGTTATTTAAACTTTGAAATTTTTAAGACTTAAAATCTTGCAAACTATGGGAGATTTTTAATTTAGTGGTTCTCAAATGAGACATATTTATTGAACCTTTGATAACAAATCTCTATTATGTGTACATATATTGAAATGTTTTTTTTTATTGAATTTGAAAAAAAGGATGCAAGCAACATTACCTAAATACTTGATATTCTATCGAAACTTCTTCACATCCATTCTTATTTAATCTACTAAAACTATTTG
The DNA here is from genome assembly GCA_932178445.1 of Andricus quercusramuli. Lineage (NCBI taxonomy): Eukaryota > Metazoa > Arthropoda > Insecta > Hymenoptera > Cynipidae > Andricus > Andricus quercusramuli. The sequence continues at coordinate 101,582 of CAKNXH010002029.1, read as the reverse complement.
CTCTTCGTTATACATTTATAAAAAATCGCAAAATAATTTTCGGGCTCTTGAACAGCTCAATCCTCTAGGGAAGTAGTTACTTTACGTAAGCCGATAGTATTTAATCGCTCATGATTTTATCAACGGTCTTCTTGTCTGAATCAAGAAAAACAGAGTTGCAGAACGTACACAAATTTTCATTGTAATTTATTATTTATAATTATTGACAACAACAAACATTTATACCTAATAAACTGATGCAAAAGTCATCAATAAACTTTCTTCAAAAATAATGTTTACATCAACTTCTATGAAAATAGTTGTACTGATTTGAATTCTCATTTTTCTGCTTGTAAATAGTGTGATTTCCAATAATTTGAAAAATATCTTTATCCTGCGCAGCATCGGAGGCTAGGGTGAATAAGAATTGGTACGACACTCGACAATCAATCGATCAATTATTCTCAAAAACGAAAATTGCCCACTGTTTTTCCAATTCTCTTTCACTGCCTTGAGGAAAATTAGTTCCTCTAGATTCAATTGCATTCGAGGCAGACTATCACTTTTAAACAGTGCCTAGCGTAACGAGATCTATATTTTCCAATTGCCCCTTTAAAATATTTGTCAATCAGTTTCCTCTATTCCAACCAGATCATGTAAAAGGTATTGTTAAAAGTTACAAGTATCAGAAATTCGTTGCAATATTGAGCCAAAAGCTAGGAAGTAGGAATTTTGAGTTGCATACTTCCAGTGCTTGAATGTCTTTCTATTTTTTGTGATCGTTGTAGTTGGGCAATTCTTGATTTTTGACAACAAATTAAAAATTGACGACTGTGGAACATATTAAAATTTCTACGGTTTTACAACAAAAAAGACAATTGTCACGATTCCAACAATTACCAAATTTTAACGAATTCACAAAAAGGTACAATTTTAATAATTTCATATGAAGTTAAAATTTTTTTGACACACAATTTAAAATGTTTGAAAATTATTAACAAATTTCAACGAATTCACTTAAGTGTAAAATGCTAAAAATCTCACACAATGTTCAATTTCAAATGAATGGACACAACGTTGAACTTTATTCGCTTTCCTGCAGAGTACATTATTTTATTAAGCAAAATATACCAAATGTTACGCCAGTTGAAAAAAATATCCATTCTCTGAACTTAAACAAAATTTAAATGTTTATTTTCTATAGAATACAACATTGACATTGTTTTTATTTAACACAAATGACAATTTGAAAAAAATTATAACACTTTGTTTTACACATTCACGTTAATTGTGTAAAATCAAGACTGAGTTTCTTTTTGTACTGTAAAAGTGGATATTTTTTTACTTCTGTTAAAAAAAATTTTACCGTTGTGGGAAACCGTCAAAGTTTTAACTTAGTGTGAAATTGAAGAATTTTATCCTTTGACTGTAATCAAAGTGTCCTACTGTAACGGTTTCTATTTTTCTTTTTCTATTTTTTTTTAAATTATTTTTAACGATTGAACACGTTGCGAAAGTGCTCTCTAAAGATTTGCAATACGCACTTACCTAAAAGAGTAGTTAGTTTTGTGCAATTTGTACGATGAAAATTTAGTCGAGATCCCGCAAAGATATATTAAATAAATAAATAAATATAAATCTATATATATATATATATATATATATATATATATATATATATCTGTGTGTGTGAATAACGATATTATAAGCGATACAAGTTTTTTTATTACGTAATTATCCTGCATTGACAGGTTTTCTAAATGAAGGATGATATCTCACGTTGTTTTCCGCGTGAAATCAGGAGCAGCAAGATGCCGAGAGTATCAAGTTTAATACTAGTACCATCACAACAAATGCGAGTCGCTGATATTTTATTTTTCGTACTCCCGTGGAAATAGGACGAGTTAATTAACTCTGATCGCATACTGTTGTGTACAGTATGTTAACCAGTAGCGATAGCTTAATAATGTAATTTACAATAAATTAGGTATACACCTTTTCATTATTATCTATTCAACAAATTTCAAACTCGTGCAAGAGATTGATAAAATGATAAATAATTGATATACGAAAGTAGTTTGTTCAAACTAGACCTTGTCGACTCGTAACGAGAACTTCGATACAAGTACGATTCTCAACTCAGCATTTTAAGGCAATTACTGAGCAATTATTAATGTTAAATTAAATTGCTAGTTCGGCCACGCGTAAATGTTTAAGACGACTGTGATCCTTCCTTTGTTTCTTGCGCCGATTATTATCTGTGAATAGAGTCATAAAGTGCTACAATCAGGTTCATGAAAAAACGCGCTTTAGATTTTTTAAACTGACTTTTAGCCTTTGATGGAATTTAAATTTGATGATTTCAGGAAATAAGAAAAAAAAACAGTTCTGTGAGCAATCATTTCTGACACGCGCGAAACTCTTTTTTTATTCAATAAGAAGCATCTCTTCGAACTTTATGTGAAAAATGCCTCACAATCTTTCGTAATCGCTTTTTCATTATACGGAAACGTAGGTCTACTTTTATGTTTCTACTGGAGATATCGTGTATTTTATTTGCACAAATGTATTATTTTGTCGAAGTTGAAGCCGATTAAAAAGCAAATCGTTTGTTAAGATAGAAAAAATTAAGGGAGGTTATATAGAATCTAGATTTTAAAGATGTTTAAATTTTACTAGAAAAATGCTTTGCTCTTTCGTCGGCGTCGACGCCCACAATTTAGTATGATTATTGCTCATAGATGTCGCATTGTTTATAAGTAGCTTATATTATCAATTTATCACTAATCGAAATATATTATTAATACTTAACAAAACACAAACAGTTATGGATTTTTTCAAATATTTTGTAACCAATTTGCTTCTCTTCCTCTTTGATTTCTTTACTTTGCAAAACTTCTCTAGATTCTTCTCAGCAGCACTATTTTAAAGTACGTAAAATTTTTCAAAATAAAAACTCTAGAGAAAAGATCTGATGCAGAATAGTCACAATAAAAAACGCATTTGTTTTCCAAAGAATAAATATTATTTTGCATTTAGCAGCTTTGAATGATCCGATTACTGAGAATAACAATTATTATCTTTGACCCTCTGCAAGGACTTTTGTCGAATGTAAACTGTGAAAATAAAATGGAAATTTCGAATATGTATATTTTAATACTTGATAATAATCTTAAAGGTAGTAAACATTGCATTCTACATTGAATTAGTAACAATAATAGGATCCAGACAAAAATGGCGGTATTCACCGAAGTGCATGAATGCGTGTAAGATAGTGTAAACTGTTATGAAAGAAACGTTAAAAATGCGTTGGATAGACTTATGTGAAATTAGGAAAGGCAAGGCCAAACGAAAAGAAGTATTTAAAAAAGAACACACTTTATAATAATAAAATAAAACTATGGATTAGACACGATTATACTAAATATGTAAAAATATGAGCTTTGGTATGCTTGTGATTACGCGCTGTTTGCTGTTTTCCACCTGCTCGTCGATGCACCCTAAACACTTTTTTTTTGTTGAATGTAATTTGTAATAGATCTGTCGTCTAAGTGGCCTGATTTCGTCGCCTAATTTCTGTTTTGACACACCGTTGCTTGGAGAACAGTAAACGGCCCTGAGAAACTACCTAATATAGAAATAATTATTGTTTTATAATTTTAAGAAGCAATAAGAGGAATAATTTCATAAGCATAGTAATAAATCTTTTAAAAATATCTCACACATGTCTTACCAATTTATTTCTATAAACCTGTTAAAGCGTTGCAAAGCTACCTGCGAACATTATTTAATGCATGTGTCCTTTCAGCATCTGAATGCCTTCATCGGCTTGCAAATTTTCATGCGATCGACATTTTTCTCCTCCATGTTCCAAAATGCGAAAGTATTTCATTTATGGGTATCGATTATTTGCAAAATTTGCAGCTTTTAAATCTAATTGTAAATTTATTAAGTAGTTATTTTTTTCAGTCTCATTTTTCTATTTTCATTTTTTGTTGCTGTAATTATTCTATTGAATCAATGAACAATACGCACCATCGACAACCAATAACGAGCATCATTTTTTCTTTAGGTATTCATTATTTAAAACACAGATTCATGTTCTACAATGTTGATTATTATTTGAAAAAGAGATATTTTTATCGAGATGCAAAGACTGGTGGTGGTTGTACATAACGAAATTCGAATGATTTATCGAGTTTAGTGTTTGTTAGCAATTGCCTTTGTTTTGTTATTTCAGCCCCATGGACCCATCCGTTTCCCCCAAGCACCCAGTAGTGAGGTACGTTGCTACAAGCCATAATACCACAGATCCATCTTCAATTTTGTTTTTATTTATGTTCGATCCTTAACTTTTTTTATCGTGATTTTTAATTCAGTTAAAAGTATTGAGGAAATAATCAATTTTATTTATTTTTTAAATAAAAAAACAGGAGTTCAGTTTGAAAAATATTGTAAAATATTTTTTTCCTCTTCATTAATTAAATTGTTCTTTCAAAGCTGTACGTCGAATAAAAATTTAGAAATTCTAGTGCAAAAGAGATTTCAAATTGATGTTATATCTCCGTAAATGGCCGTTAAAAGTATTCAAGCACTTTATATCAATAATTTGACGAATGCCAAGAAGGTAACTAAAAAACAAAGGTTTTATTTGTTGAGTTTTTTTCAACTTTGGTTTCTTCAATCCGTTTTGTACAGATAGCACGTTTGCATCTTCCAAATTTGGAAATTACTCAAAAATGTTTAATTAGTTCTAAGAACAAATGGGAAATTGAGACAAGTGGAGATGAAGGGGGATATTTCATAATATATTTGACAAGTGATAAATAAACTATTTTAATTTTAAATTATTGAGCATTACATTATTATTTTTCTTGACTATTTTAGAGTAGGTATAGAAAAAATGTAAAAACTTGACCTTTCTTATGAATATTGACAGAAAACTTTATTTTTGGACTTGGTGAGTTTGATCTTTTCTGCAGCTACTTTTTTACGGCATCGATTATTAGTAATGCTTTGTATGAAATATTTTTTAAATTACGTATAAAAGTAGGCTTACCAAGAGATTTTGAGAATATACTTACATTAACTATTGATGCAGTATCAGCATTATAAATCTCTGCATGTATCGCATGTGTCAAATTTTTTTCAATATATCTATATATTATGTATAAGTGATATAAGCTTTGCAGAATGTTTTATTGCTCATAGTCGCATCTTGAAAATATTATCTTTTTTTTTTAAGAGTCACATTTTTGAAACAGAATTAAATAAAAAATATGAAAAATCGAGATTTCATCTTCATATTTGAAAAGTTTTTATGTGACATGTTTTAGGAGTCATAAATTATTATATTAGAAGTGAAAAATTAATTTGATTGTATTCACAAGTTCATTAGTTTACAATCAAAAAATAATGTACTCATTTAAAACTATGTTTCATTCACTCTTTTCGTTTCGCCTTCAGCTCCACTTTTAATTTCTCGTTAATTTCCATAAAAAAATCACAACAAAGAAGAAAGTGTTTTTTTTCTTGTAAACCAGTACTTTAGATAAATTTCTGTTCCAGTGGGGCAACAACAAATGATGATCAGGTGAAACCACGTAGTTTACGATTTACTTGGAGTATGAAAACCACCAGTAGTCGAGATCCCATTGAAATTATGTCTGAAATTCGAAAGGTATTATAAACGAGTAAAAAAGAACTATTATAAAATAATAAAAAAAGAAAAATTATGAAAGATACCTGTGATTGCTGGGTACTAAAATTATAATGTTAACATTTTCTAAACAAAACAAATTTAGTTTCTTGTCCTTTGCATCTAATAGTGGAGAAATTGTTGTTGAAAAAAACGAGTTAATTTACAAAAATAAATTTTCAGGTCCTGGATGCTAACGAATGTCAATACGAGCAACCTGAACGGTTCTTATTGCTCTGTGCACATGGCGATGCAGCAACAGATAGTCAAGTGCAATGGGAAATTGAAGTTTGCAAATTGCCACGACTCTCTCTAAACGGCGTACGATTCAAACGTATTTCAGGTAAATTGGATAGATTTGATCGATATCTTTATTTGTATTTTAAAGCTCTTCACTTTCAAAATAAAATATTAAAAAATAGTATGGATTTAAAACTTTTGTATGAATTTTTCTGTAATTTCGATTCGTTTCATCTTTAGAGGTACCGAATCCATTTCAAATCAGGCAGGTTCTACGCTTGAAGTCGCTGAGTCTCTCGGGGACAAAATATTTTGTTTTTTAGAGGAAATGAGGCAATAAGTATTTTTGAGATTTGTGAAAACAAATTTTTCACGAAGTTAGGCGTATTTGAATTTTTTGCTTTGCTTTTCAAAAAATATCAATTTTTTCATTAAACTTATATAACTTCTGACCAAATCATAGGGAAAATACCTTGTCAGTTTTATGCGGACTAAATAACTTTCGTGGCCAGGAAATTTTTTTTTCATAAATTCGAATTTTCGCATTTTTCTCGCAAACAATAATAGATACAAAAAAATGTGAAGAAAATAATTGGCACAGTTAGAAAAGTTCTAAAAAAAGTTAATTTACTGATTTATGATATCTAGTACTATTTCCGAGAAAAAATATAAAGAAGAAAATTCTTTTTACCACAAAACTGGTTTAGCCCGCATAAAGCGTATAGAATATCTTTTTTATATGAAAACAAATTTGTGAAAAATATTTTAAAAATGAAAAATGTGGGGTTTGCCCCCTTTCACAGAAATTGTCTATATGTTTCTAGTCCTTCAACTTGTCTTTTTTTCTTCAAATTTTATATATAAACGAACAATTGAAATTCGAAAATGCCTTCATTAATTTTTTCTACCATTCTGTGATAGTTTAATGTCTCTAAGCAAATTTAGATTCACAATAATAGGTAAGACTCCAAGAATAAATTTGAATGCCAAACGTCAAGTGTGTCCTGATTTTAAAACTATGCACAGAAAAGCCATTTATAATATAGTCACAAAAATTAATTAGCTCGCATAAAACTCACAAGGTATTTTCCATATGATAGTACAAATAAAAAAAAATTGGCAGAAAATATAAGTGTGGATTTGTTGAGAAAATCGACTTCTTACATTTTTAGAAAAATCACCACTATTTTATTAATTTTGAACATTTTCGTAATTTTTCCGCGGATTTCGATATAAGGTGATAAAGCAAAAAATTCAAATACGCAAAACTTCGTAAAAAATTGTCCCTGAGAGATTGTGCGACTTCAATTATAGAACCTGCCTGATTTGAAATGAATTCGGTCGAGGTTTCAAATTTTGACTTTTTTAATCTAATGAGAAAAAGAACACACGCGATACGCGCGCGATTATAGTTTTTCTTAGTCTAAAGCAATTTTCAAATTAAGATATAAAATTAATATTAATATAAAATTTTGATACCTTATATACCCTAATAGCACGGAACGTTTCTGGAACGTTCCCGGAACGTTCCATGGAAACTTTCGGAACGTTCCAGCGGAACGTTCCAGGGAGGTGTAAAATGTCCGCCGCTTGGAAACGTTCCAGGAACGTTCCGCTGGAACGTTCCAAACATAAATTAACGTTATTGTTATTATTATCAATAAAAAACGCGTAAAACGTAAGTGATAGGTCAAAATCGATGTCAATTTATGATACGGATATCATATTATAGTTTAGTATATGCGGTACTCAAAATTCAAAAATGACATCCATTCTTACCTATCTCTTACGGTTTACGAGATAATTGTTGTTAAAAACAACAATAATGGAAGGTTCCTCTCAGGTCCCAGTGGAACGTTCCTGGAACGTTCCCAAGGGCGGACATTTTACACGTTGCGGGAACGTTCCAGGAACGTTCCGTGCTATGAGGGTAGGGTGACCAGACGTCCTCATTTAGGAGGACATGTCCTAATTTTCGCTTGCTTGTCTTCCTGTCCTCTTAAACTTTGAAAAACCCATAAAATGTCCTACTTTTTGGTCAAAAGACAAAATGTACCTTTTTTTCATAAAATATTCCCCACGGTCGCGTTTTATATTTTTCCCTCGTCGGAGATTCTGGAAAATATGGAAATGAACATTTAAAAGCATTGATAATCCAAACAAAAACTTAATTTTGGTCTTGTTATGAGGGGGGGGGGGCAAAGTTATGTCCTCCTTTTTCCACTTGGGCATCTGGTCACCCTGACCTTATAGTATTTATTATTAACTGTTATAACCAATAATAATTGTGGACGAAAAACACCAACATGACAAAAAATTCTTTGAGATTGTATATCTTCTTTTAAACCTACCGTTTTTGATTAAAATCACCGATTTCTGGTAAAAAAAAGTTAAAATAACCTAAAATTGTTCAATCATTGTTCAAAAATGTAAATTATCTTGAAATCTATACCTATTACCCCTATTACCGATGAAAAACGCGAGCATAACCTATAATTGTTCAAAAAATTCAGTCTTCTTTGAAATCCAATGATGTTTTATTAAAAGTACTGATTTCCAGTATGACACCCCAACAAAGTCAAAAATGGTGACTAATGATTCTGAAGGATAATCTGAAAAATCTTAGTTTTAAAAAGATTGAAAATACCAATTTTTGACGAAAAACGCTGGCATAACGTAACCTTAAATTGTTCCAAATAGTAAATGGTGATTGAAATTTAATTATTTTTGTTTAAAATAACCGATTTCCGCTGAAAAATATCAACATAACCTTACATTATACAAACATTTTTTATCTTTTTTGTGTACGACCCCAATGCAACCTAAAATTATTCAAAAATTATTACTCCGGATGATTTTATATTAAAATTCTTTTTTAAAAATATTAATTTTGATTATGATTTTTTATTAAAATAACCGATTTGCGGTGATAAACGCTAACCTACTAATGGGATACTATTATTGTTCAAATATTGTAAATATTGTTTCAAATCCAAATGAATTTTTGATTAACAATTGCAATTTTAGACGAGAAACACTAACATAATGCAAGACAAAATTTTTATTGTTATTTCTTATTTACAAAAATCGATTTCCGGTGAAAAACGCGTGTAATGATTTTTGTTTAAAAATATCAAATCTTGGCGTAAAACGCTAACGTAACCTAATCGCACTGATAAAAAATTATGAACCTTCAAAATCTAATAATTTTTATTTAAAAATGGCAATTTCTGGTAAAAACGATAACAAAACCGAAAAAAAGTAAATTGTTGAAACAAGTTTAATCTTCAAAATATATTAAGTTTGCATTAAAAATAACAAATTTTAAATATAAAATCACTTCAAGTAATGAAAAGCCAATCAGGTTTTCAACAACAATGATTGCGAGATTTTCGAGATATATCATTACTCTACTTTTTTTATAAAAATATTTTTTGAATATATCAGCTGTAAAATTTATCAGTATTTTCATTTAAGCAAATCTTGAGTTTGAAAGCAATTGAGGTTCCAGATGCAAAAAGGAGATATAGAATTATTTTGCTGGAGTGGGGAGGCCCCAGAGCACTTAGAATCAAAGTTTTAATTTTTAAAATACATATCCACATCCTAAATTAAATTCTGCTTCTTTTTCTTCTAATAAAAAAGTTGTATCTTGTTTATTTTCTGAGTTATTTATAAATTAAGTTATTTATAAGAGCTATTTATAAAAAACAGTTTTTTCTCTGATTAAAATATTTCGCCTTTTTTTCACTTCAACTCGAGACGAAGTCGGCACTTTTAAATATTTTAAAGTAAAATTCAGGAGTAGTATGCATTAGCACCTTCTGCGACCGATGCCGTTAGCAAAAGTTGAAAATGTTCATTTGAAAAAAAAGTTAGTAATTTTTTGCCGAGGCGTTACACAATTCGTGCACGAACAACTTTGATCCTTTTCGTAGTCGAGCGAATTTTGAGCAAGAAAAAACTGTCAGTTTTAGCTTGCAAAAAATCCCCTCGACTCCCGAAACGATCACAGTTGTTTGTGCACGAATTGTACAACGCCTCAGCAAAAAAACTTCTGTTCAAATGAACATTTTCAATTTTTGCTAACGTCATCGGTCGCCGAAGATTTCAATGCATTACTTCTCATGATTTTTGCTTCAAAAGAGTAAAAAGTGGCGACTTCGTCGCGAGTTGAAGTGAAAAAGAGCGAAATATTTTAATCAGAGAAAAAAACATTTTCTTACAAATAATCCAGAATAAAAAATAGCTACAACTTTTTTCATTAAAAGAAAAAGGTGCGGAATTTAATTCACGACTGTTTGAAATCTGTATACAGAATTTGTCAGTATATAAAAACCGCACAACTATACATGATGTAAACCGGGCATAACAAAAATGTGTTTCACTTATTTGTTTAAAAAAACAATAAAACTGAAGTTTCCGTCGTTACGTCACTATCTTGGTAAATAATACTCTATCGTTTAAATTTGGAACAATTTCAAATGAAAGTTTCTGAGAAAACTTGGAACTACCTATCCGAAAAATGAAGTTTCCACTTAAATTAATCTAAATTTATAACCGCTGCGAAGTACTGTGGGTGCCTTTATCATAAATGTATGTTTTGTGCTCATTTTATGAGCGCCTCTTCCTCATCGGCATCAAATAATTAAATAATTCAATTGTTATAATAACAGCATATTTCAATATTCGTTCTTGCAATTGTCTTATCTGACTTATTTCAAGCTGGTATAAAATATTATTTTGTTGTACTGATTTCCGATAAACCGAAAATGTTATTCCCAGAAGATTCCGTCAATAAAGGTTGGTTCGTTAATAACATAGTTCAGTCAATATGTCTTGAAGACGCGTACCAATACGGCCTATAATATTGGATTTCTAATATCAACAAATATGTCCTTATATAAAAAAACCAAACAATTTTATAGAAAACTTAAAAAACGTTATTGGTGGAGGGTCATGAAAGATTCGACAGTAGGTCATTGAAGCATCTTGAAGACGCAAACAAATAGACTAGATATAGTATATTTGCATTTCAAATATTACAATAGTTTTTCTCATATAAACATGGTAACTATTTTTTCTTCAAATTTCTAAACCCCAAAAAAAAACACTTTTAATTTGCCGATTTAGCTCAAAATCTTATTAGACCTGCAGTCCAAATTTCACTCGGACATTTTTAAGAAATTTCATTTTCGAGTTCGTGGGGTCCAATTATATCGAAGTATGTTAAAATCCTGTGAAAATCCTGATATTAAAAATGAATTTTTTAGCATAAAAATGTATATTTTAAGTTCTAAAAATGTTAATTATGATTTCAGGTACCTCGATCGGGTTCAAAAACATCGCGAGCAAAATCGCAAACGAACTTAAGCTGTGACTGCCGGCCACAGGCGCTTTAGACGCTCGCGCCAACCCATAACCCCCTCGCGTTTTGTGCCACCAAGTGGCGACGTCTGAGGAGTTCTATTCTTGTTTCTTCTGGGACTCTGACTCTGATTCGGATTCGGAATCGGACACGCAAGAGATATTTGTTTAAGGATGCCCTGTTCCCACTCGGACACATCAAATAAACATCTTCTTGAACTCATCGAAGGCACCGGATTCACGTAAAGGCCTTCGATACAAACCTTAAAATTCTGTGATCCATGATGGCTGATATAAAAAAAAAAAATGGAAATACTCTTGAGTGCCAAATGGAACAGATCGGTCTGAAAGATTCGAGTACATCCACGTCAATCTTGCAGACTGATAAAAAAGCACGAAGCTGGCATAAGAATATTCCGCTCTCAATCTTCTTTTCCTTAATTTCATCGAGTAATGCGAAACCTTGTTTTCACCTCTACAGAATTTTTACAATCACCCTTACAGAATCTGTCAGAATGCTCGAAAAGCCTCAAAGCTTGGTTTCATTAGCAGTATTATTTATTAATCGGCAGAACGAATCTTGATACAGGGAGAAAGTTTTGTTCTCGAGCCGCGAGTTTTTTCTTTTTTCAATCCAAACGAGATTTCATTGGATCTCTACTCTGATGTACATAAATGGTATGTGAAGAGTATGTCCGCTAAAAGTGAAGACAGTGCTCATATTCGCAGTAAACTTGTTTCCGGAGCGATGTTTCTTATTTGCGCTCGGAGGAATTGTTAAGTGTGTAAAAAAGTGGTTCTTTAATACATTTTACGATTTTTTGTCTCTTTTATAAACTCGTTTCCTGGCAGAGACTTGTGCAGTGCAGGGAAATGATATCGAATTGAATTTTAAACCTTTTAACGACAAGGAAACTGAAGAGAGTGAGGTTTTAGTTTTAGGCGTCAATTGAAGCAAAGCTGCATTCTACGACAAGGGAAGATTTCATTTAATCACTTACAATCAGCGCTAAGCGCTTAAAACAATATGCAATCCATGAAGCGCCGCGCTGGTATCGCAGCGAAGTTACTTTTCGTTCATTTTTATGATGCTTTACTTTTTTATTGTAAACCATGAATCCGCAAGTACACAGCATTAACTAGACGATTAATTAATTACGATCGATAAGAGCTATTATTGTATGATTATTGGTATTATTACTACTGGACGTAATCAGGCGACGTTTCGTTATATCGAAGCTAGGAGAAATTTAATCTACGAGTACGCAAATGAATTTATCCAAGTGAATAATACCGTAAGTACTTTCGACAGTACCTATAAGATCTGCTAGGGAGGACACAATAATTATCACATTAGGTATTATTACAAAATTGGCTATACTATATTCCCTATCCTTTAACCAGCGGGTGCGCGTGTCAGCGAGGATTAAATTTTTTTCTGTAAAGCCGATGATGTAAATAAAACACAACAATAAAAAGGTACTATGTTAACAAGGTTTCAAGATGGTAATGCTGCACGTGCATCTCGAGGAATTTCAACACTATTTTATATTCGCCTAAGGTTTATCGACTAAATAATCTCTAGGCAATGACTAATTTATTTACAAGTTACGAACGAGTTGAGTTGTTTTCATACTTCCAGTGCGACGAATTCAGAGCTGTTCGAACACATAGACAGAAAAAATAAACAAAACAAAAAAAACTGCTGCGAATCGATAAATGACTGATAGCAAATAAGTATCGAGGCCAGCAATTTAATATCGTCATTTGATCGGAATATTCACACGATTCTGAGCGCAATTAGTGTACATCAGAGGCATCGGGACTTACTCTCATTATCTCTAATTACATACGTATACATATATATATACATATATTGTGTAAATATTTTATATATGTATACAGTACCCGCAGGATGGTCCACCCTCTGCCCATTTTTTTTCTTTCCGAAGCTGACAATCTACGAGTAGAACTTGTTTACTTCCTTCCCTCTCGAAGCCGAAATCGCGGAAAACGATCCAAACTGGAACAAACTTTTTTGGAGGAGAGATAAGAATTAAACCAGTTTAACTTTTTCAAATAAGTCGATAGCAATTTTTATATCCCGTTATGAGGTCTTCTGGTATTTAGTGCTCAAATCGTTTGATCTTTTTTTTTGCAAGTGGGCTGATTGTGGCGCATTGTGCTGTGGGTATAGGTGTGTGAAGCTATGTATGTTTTTATATAGTTTCGCCAGTTCGATTTATACTCTGATCTAATAAAGATGACAATGTATTATACAAATTCAATAATAGCGTCGTATTTAAAAGTTCTGTGAATGCCAGTGCATCCGCGACCAGAGTTATATTAAAGAATTGAAATTACTTTATTACTACCGTTAGGAAGTAATGTATCACTTTGATACAGTTGCTGTAACAAATTGAACTTAGAGACACCTGATAATAGTGATTACTATTATTATTAGCGGTTAACGATAAGATCTCTAGTAATGTTAATGTTAAATCCTAACACGTAGATGTACTGTATGCTATCCTCAGCTCGCTTGCTTTAACAACTGAATGTATAAATCAATCATTTAACAAACGAGGAAACAAACCATCAGCGGTTGAGAAGGTCAATATTTTCAAAATCGACTGTCGATAATCGATTAGATATTCGAAGAGGCAGATAATATTCGCTCACTCGAATTGACATTGAAATAAATCACTTCGCTTCATTGTAAGTTCGAACGCGCCGATTTACTCCGGAGGAATGTTGTCAGCATTGTCGCAATGAGATTCGCGCTTGGAATTCACACATACACCTCATTCTGTAGATAGGTACATACAAGCTTTGCTAAATGTTTTATGGTGATCGGTATTTAGAAAAAAATGTAGCGAAAATCATTTATAATAAAAATGGTAACACGTATTGTTTCCTAAATCAGACTCCTTATGATACAGTATCGTTTCATTATGGTGAATTTTGTTTGTTTCATGCGAGGTACAGCTCGACTTGTTTATAGGGGAGATTTTTAGGTTTTGGAAATGGCGAGGGTGGCCACTGATTAGAAAACTGCTTTTCGATAAAAACTGGTTTAAAGTTGGAGAGTGCCATAAGCTCACGTGTTATATATTTTGTCTTCAAATATAAAATTTACCCACTTACGATCATTTCGGGGGACATAAAAGTATAATGTTATAAAATAGAGCACAGATTGAAGTATGATTTAATAACATCATTTTCTTCCTTGCACGTAATTCTCACTGCGCTCCAGGTTATTAAATCACTTCACATTCTTCCCACTTTTTCCATTTTTTAAAGAATTCCTGTTTTTCTCCATCCAGTTCTTGAGAAAATACCACATTTTTCCTCTTCTTCGTTTAAATGCAAACTGAATTGACAGAACCCAAACTGAAAAACAAGCTATTTTTGGTTGAAAGTTCATTCTTTTTAATTCAAAATTCTTCTATTATATTTTTGGATCAGAAGTAATCTCTTTTGGTCGAACATTCAACTTGTTTTGTTGAACATTCGTCTTTTTTATAGAAACTTTTGGATTGCAAAGTCATCTTTTGGTAAACAAATTTTCTTTTTGGTTGCAAATAAATGATTTTTCATTGAAAAATCTACTATTCGGTTAAAAATGTAACTTTTTGTTGAAAATTCATCTTTTTTGTTTAAAAATTCTACTATTTAGTTGAAAATTCAATTATTTTATGAACAATTAAACCATTTTCTCAAAGTCAACTTTCTTGGTTTAAAGTGCATTCTTTTTATTTGAAAAGTCTTCTATTACATATTTGTTGAGAATTCATCATTTACGATCCAGAATTCATCTTTTTTGGTTA
Source organism: Andricus quercusramuli (assembly GCA_932178445.1). Taxonomy (NCBI): domain Eukaryota; kingdom Metazoa; phylum Arthropoda; class Insecta; order Hymenoptera; family Cynipidae; genus Andricus; species Andricus quercusramuli. Next base: position 86,468 of record CAKNXH010002029.1, on the reverse strand, counting down.
AAAATTCTATTAGTTGGTTGAAAATTTAATTATAATGTTGAAAATTCAACTTTTTTGTCAAAAACTCATCATTTTGGTTCAACATTCGTCTGTTTGTATAGTAAATTGGTCCTTTTGGATTGAAAATTCATAGTCTGTTAAAAAATCCGTCGTTTTTGGTTGCAAGTAAATTTTTGTCATTGTAAAGTCTACTATTGTATTTTTCGTTCAGAATTAATCTCTTGGTGGAAACTTCTACTATTTAATCGAAAATTCAATCGTTTTGTTAAACATTGGTCTTTGGATACAAAATTAATCCTTTTGAATTCAATATTCATTTTTGCTAGAAAATGCAACTGTTTTCGGTTGAAGTTTATTAATTTGTGTTTGAAAATTCAATCACTTGGTTGAAGATATATCTCCGTAGGTTCAAAATTCAACAATGTGGTTCAGAATTTTTTTGGTTGAAAAATCAACTGTTTGGTTGAAAATTAACTTTTTTGTTGAAAAATCGCCTTTTCGAGTTTTAGAGTCAAATCGTCGCCCTAAAGTTATAGTGTTTATAGTAAGCCATGTACCTCAACTATGAAACTGGGAAAATGTGGTTCAAAGTTTAACCATAATATACCCTAGAAAAACGTCAAATGTCGACATAAGTTTATCGGATAAAAATAATGCATGATCAAGAACATATTAGCACAAGTTTTAATACTATTATGAATATGAGATTCAAAAAAATGATTTTTCTCAGAATTATAGTAAGCCATGACCACAAAATATTTCTGAATGAACTATTTATAATGAAGTTCTTAAGTAAAAAGTTTAACAGAATGGTAATTTATATTATTCTGTTGTATTTCATACCTCGAATTAAATGAGTTATTCGCAAATTATTGATTTTTGAGTAATATTTCGGTGGTTACTTTTAAGGTTAAATATATTTTTGAAAATTGTTATTTCTCTAATTGAATTTAGGTTATCCATATAAAATATTCACTACGAAGTCGGCATTTTTTCACTCATAGCAATGCAAAAAAGGACATGGCGTAATATAATTCTAACATTTAATTAACTTGACTATATTAATTAATAATTGTGACAGCTGAGGAAAAAAATTTCAGGGAAAAATTAAAATTAAAAAATGTTTAACCCTTACCGAGCCTAAAAGTAACAATACTTCAAAAATTTCAAAAACTGGACATGGCGTAGTATAACCGTATAACTCAAGGACAACGAAATGTTTTCTAAAACATTCGACTTTTTAGCTAGAAAAATCAACTCTTTTGTTGAAAATTAATCTTTTTTAGTTGAAAAATCCACTATTTTGTTGGAAATACAATATATTTCTACTTGAAGTCTTAGAAATATGGTACCTACCTTAATATTATTTAAAAATGTATTCTTCTATTATTCCACTATTTAGAAAAAAAATCACATTTTTTACCGGGAAAACCGAGAAACAGCCTGGAATTTTTGTTTGAAATTTGAGTGGCCGCCCTGAATTGTCGATTTATTTATGTTGTCGATAATTTATGATTAGCCAAAATAAAACATTCAAAATATTTAGAAATAACTACTAGATAACTTAAAAATATAATGCAAAGACGATACTTCATTTTTTACTTTTATTTTTATTTTATTTTAACTTTTAATTAGTATTAAAATATCACAAGAACTTTTTTCAGAAATATAATTAGGTACTATGTACTAGAAACAATATTTTCAGAAATATATTTTTCACTTGCTTTTAAAGCTGTTTGCATTTCAGAATATCCAGCCAAGGCACACGCTTCCTTAATCTGAAGCCATTTGAAATCTTGATGCTCTTCGGATAAGCGAACATCCTTTTTTGTATTGATCAACTCCGCGAGCCAATAAATCACAACTTTTGGTTTACCCTTAACCAGGTATTCCATTTTTTGCTTAGCTTCTTCGAATATTTTCAGATCATCTCGAACGAAACCAGCTTCCTCTTCCGTTTCTCGGAGAGCAGTTTGCATGTCAGTTTCTCCTGGATCCACATGACCTGGAATTTAATAAAAATAAACATTTATATTACTAATAGATACAAAATATTTAAATAAACAAGTATGGATTGGATTCAATTTAATTTCGATCTGTGTTGTTTTGTTTGCATCTTTGAATCTATTACAACTTTTTAACATTTTGTTTCTTGAAGGAAAGGGGAATCCCATGAATCTGATATTTTCTTTCATTATTACGATATTTTAATACTTACTAATTATCAAAGAATTTTAATGCATTAATTATTTTTATTAACACAGCCGTAACTGTCGATTTTAAGGGATTTGAAAGATTTTAGGATATTTTACAAGATTCAGAGAAATTTCAAATATTTCGAAGGTTTCAAAAAGAGTATTAAAGATATCAAAGGATTTAAAAGACTTTAAGATATTTTAAGGAATTTCAAAGAATGTCTAAAGAACTTTGTGGAGAAAATGAAATGGAATGAAATTTTAAGCGTCTTTTAGGGATTTCTATGGATATTATAATTTTTTAAATCGAGAAATTTAATAAGTTCAAAGAATTTTGCAGGATTATCACGGTGGCCACTGGACCGGGAAATGACAGTGAATTTACTTTTTGATCGGGAATTTTTGCATTTTTTTAAAGAAAAATCTATCCAATCACTTGAAATATCTCAAATTTCATATAATAATAATAATGATAATAAAACTAATCATAAGCCTGAGACATTAATAAAAACTAATCAAATAATAGTAATGCAATTGAAATAAGTCCGATTTTAAATTTTTTCAAAATTTAGTCATTATTTTTTTAAATTATGAAATCATTCAGTTTAATGTTTAATTCTAAAATATTTTACACTATTAATTTTCGATTTGAAGTTTTCATTTTTAATCCTACATTTTCAATTTCAATAATCTTAAAATGGAGTTCTTGAGACCTAAATATTAAAAATTAAAAGCATTTGAAATTGAACAATAATTAATTTTACTTTCATTCATTATGTTTAACTTATTAGTTAAGCAAATTTAAACGCCCGATTAAAACTTTATGAACTATAGTCAATTTTTAAATAACATGAAATTAATAGAATCATAATTAAACGCTTTTATTCAATTTCAAATCGCATTCAAATATTGTTTCAATTCAATATTCTATTTAAACCCATTGAATTTAAATATTTTTAATTTTAAAAAAGAATAATTTTTAATAGTTAGCAACAAGTAACTTTTCATTTAAAATTAGCAATTATAAATCAAATGTTTAAAGCTAAACAATTTGAAACTGAATTGTTCGAAATAGAAAGCCATGTATCGTTAAAATTTCAGAGTGCTAAATTTAAACTTTGAACGTTTCAATTTTAATTATTGCAATTTGAAAATTTTTAATTTGGAAGTGACAGTGCTGAATTTTAATGTATAAATAACAACTGAACAATTATTAATTGGAAACGACTTAAAAATAAACATAAATTAACTTGTAATTTAAAAATTGTTCGACTTATAAGATAATTTTTAATGTTTGTGAACTCATAATTTTAAAAAAATGTAATTAAAAATTTTTAATAATTTAAAAATTTTCAATCGAAAAATGTTGAAATCTTCCAGTTCATAAGTGTAAATTATTTACCGTTTGAATGAAAAATTTCTTAATTGAAAATGCTTCAAATTTAAAAGCTTAAAATTCAAAAAAGTTTACAACTTGAGTGCTTTAATTTGCATGTGAGTTTTGATTACTTAAACTGAAAAAAATTGTAGCTTTAAGATTAGATTATAGATTTCAAGATATTTAACGGGATTTTCTTCGATTTTTGTCGCATTACTAGGAATTTCACAAGATTTAATAGATGTTATAAATTTCAAGGTGTTTCAAAGGATTTCAAAGTGTTGAGGGTATATTTAAAAAAATGCAAGGAATATAACGAGATATACATTTTTAAAGGCTTTTCAAAGAACTTCGTAGGATTTCAGAAAATTTAAAAAAAAAAATTTAAAGCGTATCCAGGATATCAGTGAGATTTCGAAGATTGCAAGGGATTCCAAAGAATTTATACAGAAATTTAGGGTATAAATGAAATACAATTTTTATGGATTTTCAGGAATTTCAGAGATTTTAAGGGATTTATCCAAATTTAAGGGATTTGGATTTCAAAAGAAATTATAAGATTTCAAGAGATTTCTACGGCTTTTATTATCTTAAGGGATGTAAAAAGATTAATAAGTTTTCCAGAAATTTTTCAAGAATCTCAACAACAGATTTCAGGGTTTTCTGGAAGGATTTCATAGGGTTACCATTTCTTCACAGTACGAAAGGAGGACACCTGCAAATTTCCTAATCTAACCTTAGCTTACTAGCATAGTGAAGACAGGTTTTTTGAATTTCAAATATTGCAAACCACGAATGTTCAATAGAATGATTTCATTTTTACAAATTAGGTTACTCGATACCCGGTAATACCAATAACACGACTCCAGTAATTCTATCTCATGCCATATTTGTCAGAAAGGAGGACATTTGCAAAGAAGGGAGGACTCGGGAGGACAAGGCGGTAAAGGAGGACATGTCCTCCCGAAGGAGGACGTTTGGCAACCCTAGATTTCAACAGATTTCAAAGCTTTTAGGGTACATCTTAAAAGATTTAAAAGGATATCACGAGATTTTATAGGAGATGCATATTATATATCAGATAATAACAAAAACAGTATACCCTCGATGTAATATTTAAATAAAAATTGCGTGATACTATATTATCCTACCATTTTTCAAATTGGATGCTACTTTTGATACCATTTTGAATTATGAAATAAGTCGAAGGCCTGCCATTTCAACCTTGGAATTTTTTTAATATTTGCCGGCGGCGTTATTTGCTCTTTTTTGAGGGGGGCAACGGGCGCAAAAAAGGCTAGTGTACGTCCATCTGTTTATTAATACCTTTCGGCGGCGTCCAGTGATGTTCGCCGTACGATGTTTGCATCAACAAATATTCAACTGGTCCTTTAAATCTGCGAAATATAATAAGTCCACAAGCTCGTTTGCTCATTTTGGAATTTCGGTGGGAAATAGATAAAATTTTCAAGCCCAATATTCCTTTTTTAGTCGTAGAAGTACTTGGCTGGATAATGAACTTGCTATCAGTTTTCTATGAAGCGACAGTTGGACATGCGCAGACTCACAATTTCTTTATCATGCATTTTGATGTCACACATATATGCACGTACACATATAACATCGAACATTCTCCAATCAGAACGAACCTTTTGCATTTTAACAATTTGAAGCCTTTATAGTTAACACCTTCAAATTAATTTTAAAACGCGTCTAAATTTGAAGGCCTTGATTTTCGAAGATAAAATATCTTTATAATATAATGATGGAATAGAAGAATTATCAACTAAAATGATGAATCTTCAACAAAAAATGTCTTTTTAAGAAAGTAGTTCAACTTCAACCAAGTAGTTAAATTTTCAACAAAACCCAATTAATTTTCAACCCAACAGTTGTATTTTCAATCTAAAAAATGTCAATATTTGAATTTTAAACGAAATAGATGAATTTTCAATTGAAATTATGAATCTTCAAAAAAATGATGAATCTTCAACCAAAAAATGACTTTTTAACAAAGTGGTTCAACTTTCAACTTAGTAGTTGAACTTTCAATAAAAACAAATTAATTTTCAACCAAACAGTTCCATTTTTATTTGAAAAAGATTCAATATTTGAATTTGAAACCAAATATATGAATTTTCAACCAAGAAGATTAATTTTCTAATAAGAAAGGCCAATTTTAAACAAATAGTTAAATTTGCAACCAACCAGATGAATTTTCAATTGCAATGATGAATCTTCTAAAAAAATACTTTTTAACAAAGTAGTTCAACTTTCAATCAAGAAGTTCAATTTTTAACCAAAAAAGGTTTGAATTTTGAACCAAAAAAAGTTTTGAATTCAACCAAAAAAGACAACTTTTCAATAAAATGGTTGAATTTTTAAAACCAAGAAGATTAATTTTCTGCCAAAAATGTGAATTTTCAACAAAATAGTTCAATTTTCAACCAAATAGATGAATTTTCTAATGAAAAAACCAATTTTAGACAAAATAATTAAATTTTCAACCAAAGAGATAAATTTTCAACTAAAATGAATCTACAACCAAAAAAATACTTTTTCACAAAATATGTCAACTTTTAAATAAAATAGTTAAATTTTCAACCAGAAATAAATTTTCCATTAAAATGATGAATCTTCTAAAAACTTACTTCTTAAAAAAGTAGTTCAACTTTCGACAAAGTAGTTGAATTTTCAACCAAAACGGATTTGAATTTTGAACAAAGAACAGTTGAATTCAACCAAAAAAGACGACTTCAATAAAATGGTAGGATTTTTTAAACCAAGATTAATTTTCTGCCAAAAAGGCGGATTTTTAAGAAAATAGTTACATTTTTAACCAAAGAGATAAATTTTCAACTAAAATTATGATTGTTTAACTAAAATTATGAATTTTTAACCAAAAAATGACTTTATAACCAAATAGTTAAATTTTCAAAAAATTATTTTAAAACTAACAGTTGCATTTTTAATCAAAAAATATTCAATATCTAACAAGAAGATTAACTTTTTTTTAACAAAAAAGACAAATTTTCTACAGAACAGTTGAATCCTTAACCCGAAAATATGAATTTTCAACAAAATAGTTAATTTTTAACTAAACAGTTGAATTTTGTACCACGTTGAATTTTCGAGCCAAAAACACGAAATTTCTACAAAACAGTTGAATTTTCAACCCTTAAATATGAATTCACAACAAAAAGTTATCTTCTTGGATATAATCTAATGATGTTATATTCAAATTTTTAATAATTTTAAAATTTTCAATCGAAAAGTATTGAAATCTTGCAGTTTATACGTGTAAATTATTTACCGTTTGAATGAAAAAATTATGAATTGAAAATACCCAGATAACAAAATATCGACACTGAGCCCACATGGTGCGTGCACGATGTGCAGAATTGTCGACACGTTGTGATGGCGAAAATGCCGACACATGTAACCTCATATGCGTCGCATATGCGCCGCACGTCGTGTCGACACAGCGTGTCGACACACTGCCCTTACAATGCATCCACATATGCGACCCACGTCGTGTCGACACGCGTGTGTCGGGAAAAAGCCCTTGCATAATTATAATAATTTAAAACTGTTTATTATTAATTGAGGGGCCGGATTAAATAAGGGGACATACATATGTCCCCTTATATGATCCGTTCTCTCAATTTAAAAAGTTTCAGGAACAATATAGCAACAAAAAAGGAGGTTAAATTAATATATATTCAGCAATATATTTGATTAATTCTATTCGACTTTTGAAGTTTCCCATGTAAAATGAATGGGAAAAAAATCAGTTTTTTGAGTTTTTGGAATAATTACTTGAAACCAAAAATGTCAATTTTGTATGAAGTCGACCTTTTGAGCACTTTATTCTCGTTTATTTTCTACTTAAAATTATTTCTATTAGTCTAGTGGAATACTTATCAGCATTGGTTAATAAATTTTCGATTATTTGAACAAATTAATTTTTTTAGACATTTCGTTTGCTCCTAAAAATTATTACTATTGGTCTAGTTGAATGTTTATTAACGTTGGTTTAGTAATTTTCAATTATTTGAACAAATGGAATTTGTTTGAATAATTTTATTTTGTTATTATTTAAAATAATAATTATGACTACTTCTTTAGTGGAATATTAATCAACACTGGTTACTTAATTTTTAATTGTTTAAACACATTCCATTTGCTTGAATAATTTTTTTTCACAAATTTTTTTTTTCAATGAAAAATATTACTGAATTATCGCTAAGTGACATGAATTTATTTTCAGATATTTTCAAATCGTTGAGGTTATAAATTATTATTTATTTTCAACAACCTTTAATTTGTTTCAACAATATTTTTTCACCAAATTTGTTAGTATTCTTCTGATATTTATATTTAAACTTCTGGTTGTGGGAAACAATAATTTTGTTATATTTCTGAATTGGTATTAAACAGATGGAATTTGTTTACATAATTAAAAATTGATTAACCAATGTCAATAAAAAATACCGCTAAGAAATGGTAATAATTTTTTATTTTGAAAAATGTCAAAAAAATATTATTTAAGCAAATTCCATTCGTTTAAATAATTGAAAATTAATGAACCAATGTTAATAAATATTCCACTAGACCAACAGAAATAATTTTGAATAAAACACGAGAAAAGAGTGCTTGAAAAGTCGATTTGGAATCATATGGGGGGGAGGGGGGGGGGGCAGTTGGCCCCAAGTTTTAAAAAAATTTTTGCCATGCGTTTTTGGACCTCCATAATATACCTGCAGTTTTAAAAAAATGAAATTTACAGACTTCTGTAATGCGTTGGAAAAGCATAAAAATGCACATCAGGGCCAGTATTTTTAAAACTGTTGAAGCAGTTTACACAATTCGAATTGCCCTCTTTCTAGCTTTTTGACTGCGTTCTGTCGCTTCTATCATAATCAACAAATCTAAGAAAAAAGTTTTTCCACATAACATAGCGAATTGTTAAAAAAAAGTTCCACTTAAAACTCAAGAAAATTAATAAAATACTCAATGTCATTTAAATTAAAGTAAAATATGCTCCACAAATATTCTGGGATAAATGAACTTTCTAACCTCAAAATCTGTCAACTAGCATTACTTTTACAAAAGTAATAGATCGTATAAATATGCAAATATATGTAATATTACTTATCCAATTAACACAATAATTTGTCCTGATACCTTTTCGAAAAACAGGAGTACTGACATACGTTATATGATATTTGTAATCCGACAGGATCGAGATCTGTCATAGACAGAGAAATTCAAAAATCAACACCGATCAAACCGTTTCATGAACTCGGACAAAAGTTTTTTCCCCCTAAATCGAGATTTTATCAGTTTTCCTACATACACCTTCGTTATCCGATAGTTAAACTCTTATTTTCAGTAAAAATTTATTTATTTCCAATTGCATGTAAACAAGTGGAGTACCTGCGCTCGCCATATTTGATCGAATGACTGCGCGTGCGCTGACAAAGCGGGAAAGCTTTGAAAATAGCCTACGCTTTTTTCAATATGAATTATGTAATTATAAAAAATATATATATTTTTTGTCTATAAAATCATGATAAAAAGTAAATAATGATCGTAGTAGCAGGTAAATCGGCCAATTGGGGGTAAATAATCACACATTAGTTTGTGTTTTTTTCGCAACGTTTCGCCAGATTGGTTCTCTGGCCTCATCAGGCAATATAGTCGACAAAATTTTTTGTTTAATGAGTCATATGCCAAATTGTGTCGTCCTTAACTAAAGTACGACTTATGCCAATTTGGCATATGACTCATTAAACAAAAAATTTTGTCGACTATATTGCCTGATGAGGCCAGAGAACCAATCTGGCGAAACGTTGCGAAAAAACACAAACTAATGTGTGATTATTTACCCCCAATTGGCCGATTTACCTGCTACTACGATCATTAATATATGGAGGGTGATTCACCAAAATTTGAAAAAAAAAAGTAAATAAATTGCAAATTACTAGATCACATAATTTTATATTATATATATGGAATCAAATTCGGTTGATTCTGTATAAGAGTCAGGTTTCAGTTGTGTTATTCCGTACATTGAATCATAAGTCTGTTTTTATCAATTTTGTCTTTTGGAGATGAAATAATAAGCAGGCCATTCTGATGCAGTAATGAAATCTTGTATTTAGTAATGTGTAGAATTTGTTAATATTTTATTACGTGCTGCAAAACGGTATGCTTGTTTATTTAATTTCAAAAAATATACTGTCAATATAGCTTGGTGATAATTTTATCTTATAGATATTTATAAGATAAAATTATCACCAACTTAAAGTTCATTCATTCAAAAATTATTTATTATATGATTAGTTTCATTACATAAGTATATAAAAATTAAATTTCAACTATGATATTACAAAAATTGAAATATCACCTTTTTATAATACAAATATTACTAACTTACAGTTCTTATTTGTTAAAAAAAATGTTTTCAAAATTAATAATCATTTATCTTTTCAAGTTCAATTGAAAATTATTTAATAGAATTATTATCTTATGACTTTGAAAAATTGTATTTTTGATTTGATATTAATTTTTTTTTTAATTCTGCTCTCACAAAACACGTGCACTGTGACAGCACATATGTGCTGTCACAGTTCACGCTGTGCTGCACATTGTGCACACCGAGTGTGCTCACCTTGAGGGAACATTGATCACCCTCAGCTCGTGCATACACCGTGCTTGCGTTCTTGGCGACATATCGTGCTCGCACATCGAGCAGCTACAGTGCGCCCTCACGCATTGTTATCTGGGATGCTTCAAATTTAGGGGGACTAGACGATATTTTGACATTTTTAAAATAAAAAATAACAATTAAAAAAAAAAAACACTAACAAAACCCAAATTTGTTAGAAGATTTAAATTCTTTTTCAAATTATAATGATTTTGGTTTGAAAATACCGACTTTGTAATATAATTTTTTTTCAACTTATGAATTTCCTTTAGAATCTAAAGATTTTTGTATGAAAATGTCAAATTTCGACGAAAAACACTAAACAAATTGCATTATTTTAAACGAGAATCATTATGGATATAAATCTTAATGATTTTCGGTTATAAATACCATAATTTCAGATGAAATGATGAAACACGTATACAAACATAACCAAAAATTGTTGAAAAATTGTAAATATTCTTTGCAGTCTAATTATTCTTTATTAAAAATACTAAAATGATTTTTGGTTTAAAATACCAATTTTTCATGTGAAACGCTAACGTAATCTAACATTATATAAAAATTCTGAACCTTTAAAATCTAATGATTTTTATTAATAAATGTAAATTTCCAGTAAAAACGCTAACAAACCCAAAATATATAAGTTTTTTTGAAAATTTTTAATCTTTTAAATCTAAAAATTTGTGATTAAAAATGCCAATTTCTGGCATACAAACCTAATACAGCCTAAAATGGTTGAACATTGGAAATCTCGATGATGATTTTGGTATAAAATATTGTTCATTTTCGATGAAAGAAACTGTAGTCGAAGAAGTACTAGGAAGTATTAGACAATTTGAAACCTTTATTTAGTTATTACCTTCAAATTAATTTTAAATAGCATCTGAATGTGAAGGCCTCGATTTTTGAAGCTAAAATGTCCTTATAATAATGTAATAGAAGATAGAAGAATAAGAATAGAAGACAGAATCTTGATAATGTATTTTTAATACATTACCCTCACAGCAATAGGATATCCCGTTCGATGCATTTATCTCCCAGATTGTCCCAGGGATAACCCGTCGGATATCAAATTTTTTTATATATCCTACATGCGGGACATGTAAATATCCCAGAAAAGTCTCGTAGACATCCCAGGTGTCCTGGGATTATCCCAATTTCCGCCTTGCAGAATATCCAACGGGTTATCCTTAGGATAACCCTGGAGCGACCTGGGAGATAAATGGGATCTCCTGGTATATCCTGTTGCTGTGAGCACAATGCTGTAAATTAAAAAATATATTTATCAGATGCATCGATGAATGTACAAATATTTTAAGAAATAACAAATTGTTTATTTAACTTTACAACCTGAAACATACACTTCGACAATATTGCGATCATCACCAGAATAAATAAATCGCTGGAATTTTTCGAGAAGGGTATAGTCAACTAAATTATCCAAAGTACTTTCTGGACTATTTACATCGACAACTAGAGCATCAAATTGTTTTCCAGGTTCAAAATTTCCAATTTTATCGTCCAACGACAGACCTGTAATAAAAAATCTTATATGAAATACCATTTTTACTTTATTTTAGTTGAATTCACTTCGAAACTTACTGGAATACCTTTAATATTCTTAGTGTTAGATACATTAGGGCTTTTTATATTGAGAGGTTTCGCAAGCCCCATAAAGTTGAATATGTATTTCCCATTAGAAAAAAATTCATTTTTGTAAATTTTGTTCAGAATCGTCAATATTAGGTGAGTCGAAATGAAACTTGACATTTCTTTTCACAGTTCACCATAGAATACGAATTAAAAATTTCTTTTCAAACATCACCTCCATAAGTCTGTTTTATAGGGTCCCAAAAACCCCCATAAGCGAAAAATTGGGGTTTGCGAGTTTTTGGCGCTATATATGATTTTTTTGAAGATTTCTAAATATATATTGTTTCTAATACATAAAGTATTACTTTCTATTGATAATTGGACGTTTAAATAAATGTGTTGTATAATTTATTATTGTTTATATCACTTTTCCCTTAGAAGAGATTTAGGAAGTCGCTGTTTTTTTACAAATTTTAAACTTATTCTCCACACATCAATTAGAGTGAGGTAATAATTGATTAAAGTTAACAAACATAATTCTTTAAACAATCTATTATTACTTTTAATAATATTCTCTTTGAATATTGCTAGAAAATTATGGTTTATTCTGAAATATTCAACTTCTTGTCCACTTTTTGCTTAGAATGAGTTAATAATTAATGCAAGTTAACAAAAAAGATTGTTTAAATAATTTATTATTGTTTATTTTATTTGGCTCTTTAGTTATGAACAAATAATAAATTAACATTATAGAGAATCCTTTTTTACACAATTTCACTTTTTTGTGAATATACATATTTTTTTCTGAAATAAAACAGGTATTTGAAATATTCTTCAAATTTTCTATATGAATCATATTAAATGTGAATTTTCTTTGAAGTAGTTAATGACATCCTGTTTGGTTAAATTAATATTAGTATTTAATATTTGTTCCTAACTAAAAAGTCAATGAGAAGCTGAAAATTTCAGAAAAACCCACAACTATGTAGCATTACTATAGTTGACGATATTTCTAAACAATAATAATTAGTTTGAACAATTATGTTTGTTAAATTGTATTAATTAATATCTCAATAAGTAAGAAGTGGACAAAAACTTAAAAATTTCAGAAAAAACCACAACTTTTTTAGCATTATTCAAAGAGAATATTATTTTTAAAGAAGAAATTGTTTAAACAATTATTATTTTTAAGCTGCAAACAATTTTTAGCCTCGCTAACTGAAAAGTTGAAAAATTGGGAAAAATTCTAAGAGAAAATTGATATAAACAATAATAAATTGTTTGAAAAATTTATTTAAACATCTAATTATCAGCAAAAAGTAGAATTTTATGTATAAGAAACAATTTGTAGTAAAAACCCGCAAAAAATTATAATTAGCTCCAAAAACTCACAAAACCCAATTTTTCACTTATAGGTTTCTTTGGGACCCCATAAAACAGAATAATGTATGTGATATTCAAAAAGTAATTAATCATTTGTATTCTACGGCTAATTGTGAAGAAAAACGATAAGTTTCTATTTGATTCACCTAATATTGACGATTCTGAATCAAATTTACAAACACATCTTTTTTCTCATGGACTTCATGGGGCTTGCAAAACCTCTAAATATAATTTTCTTTAAAAAAAAACGTATTTATTTTTTTGTGGATTCGGAAAAATTTGGGAGTGATATGCACGAAAATTCGAGACAAGAAATTTGGACCCACCCTACTGTTACTTACAAGCAGCACCGCCAAGTGTTGCCATGTGAAATACGTCTTTATAATCGAGAGAATGATAATTAGATTTCATAAAGGAAAGATCATTTGTAGCTACAAGCGCAGATCTCATCGCATCTAACATCGACAAACTTTTTCCCCCTGAAACGTCTGTAAAAAAATATAACAGTTGTTTTTATATTGAAGAAATTAAGTCTTAATGGAACTAAAGTAACTAAACAAATTTGTTTAAGACTTGCAGACATCACCGTGCAATATTTTTAATTGAGTTTTATAAAAATATTATTAAGTCTCCAACCCTGCGTGTGTTTCTGAAAATCTTTTTAAAATACTATGATAAACAAGATACAGAGGATATTTTTTAACAAACCGGATTGCAAGTGTCACCAAGATTCAGAGTTTAATTCGAGTTATTCCTTGAAAATGAAACTGCTTTCTTAAAAATTCAGTTTAGTTGACTATTCATCATTTTAATTCAAACCCCTTTTTTCTTTATTGAAAATTGAACTATTTTCTTGAAAATTCATTTTTAATTAGTTAAAAATGAATTTTGTGACTAAAAATCTAACTATTCCAGTTATTGTTGAAAATTTATCTTTTTAGTTGAAAATTAATCTGTTTGGTCGAAAATTCAACTATTTGCTTCAAAATAGATTTTTTTATTAAAGATTCACCATTATAAGTGAAAATTCATGTATTTTATTGAAAAATAATTTATTTGGTTAAAAATTAAACTATTTTGTTGATAAATCGTTTTTTTGTTAAAAATTAATTTTTTAGACAAATTTTGGAAAATTTGTCATTTTTGGTACAAAATTAATCTTTATGGTTAAAAATTCATCTTTTTGGTTGAAAATACCACTATTTGGTTCAGAGTTCATTTTTTATATAAAGATTTATCATTATAGTTGAAATTACATTTTCTTATTTAAACATTTAACTAAATTGTTGCATTTTTTTAATTCATTTTTTTCAACTGGAAATGTAATATTCCGTGTTTGGTTGAAAATTGATCTTCTACAGTTGAAAATTCAACTATTTGGTCGAAAATTCATCTTTTTAAGTTTAAAATGCATGCATTTTGTTAAAAATTCGTCTTTTGTGGTAGAATATTAACCTTCTTGGTGAAAAATTCATCATTCTGTTTAAAAATTCATTTCTTTGGTCAAAAATTTAACTATTTTGCTTAAAATTCGTTTTTTAAAGTTAAAAATTAATTTTTTAAGCTGTATATATAAATATTCCATTTTGGAATGCTAATTTATCTTTTTAAGTTAACAATTCATTTGTTTTGTTAGAAATGTATCTTTTTTAGTAAAGAATTAACCTTTTTGATAGAAAATTAATTTCTTTGGTCAAAAATTTAACTATTTTGTTGAGAATTCATGTATTTTTTGAAAAAATTCATGTTTTTTGGTAGAAAATTAATCTTATTGGTTGAAAATTTGTCTTTTTGATTAAAGATTAATTTCTTGGGTAGAAAATTTAACCTGAAAGAAAAATTTACAAAGGTCAGGGAAAATGAAAAATTGGTCAGGGTAAAGTCAGGGAAAGTTAAGGAATTTCGAAATTGGTATTTTGTGGCAACGCTGTTTCTTCAAATAAAGCACCTTAAGTTAAATAGTATTAGGGGTGGGGGAAATTAGAGATTTAAGGGGTTTTTAAGTGGAATAATGTCCTGATTTTCCGATCAAGCCATGACATTTTTTACGAAAGCTGCTTTCGTAGATGCAATCTTATTTAAATTGAATTTACATTTGCTTTAAAATTTTACCTGTGCCAAGTCCAACTTGGATGCCTTTTGCTTTTATTCTTTGAACGTCACATATCCCACTTTTTAAACAAGCATTTGAAGATGCACAATGGATAACAGATGAACCACGTTCTTTCAGAATATCAAGTTCATTATCTGTTAGGTAAATTCCATGAACTAATATAGTCTACAAGAAAATGAGATGTTAATCCAGCAAACTCTTAATCAATTACTTACGTAATTTACGGAAATAAAATTATTTCATTTTTGTCTGCACCCTCATAAATAATAATTAGATACCTTTTTCGTAAGAAGGCCTGCGGCATCGTAAACGGCCGCATATGATGAAATAGCTTCAAAAACATTAGCAACTGCTTTCACCTCATCGACATTTTCAGATATGTGAGTCTGAAAAAATAAGAAAAAAATAAGTTTTAATAAATAGCATACTCGTAAGATAAAGCACATCATTTTAAAATTAGGGCAATTTTTTTGTTTTGTTTAAAAACGTACCTGAACAGGAAGGTCCATAGATGTTGCCAACTTCCCTAATTTCTTCATGAGTTCCATATCACAGCTCAATGCAAATCTTGGAGTCAATATTGGCTTAATGAGAGGAGACTAAAAAGAGTCAACATGATTTTTTTTTAATATTGCAGATAAATTCGATCTACTATACAAAAATATAAAAAGTACAAGATTCATTCAAAGGCGGATTCAGCAAATTTTTCGGAGGGGGCATTTATATTTATTTATATTTTATATTTATATATTTTTATATTTATTTATATTTTTTAACTATAGTGTTCACATTCATAAAAAAAACTTAAATCACCTTAAATCACTCTGTAGGTCGAAAATTCTACTCATTGGTTGAAAGTTGAACTATTTTATTACAAATTTATTTTTTGGTTGAAGATTCATAATTTTAGTTGCAAATTTTTGATTAAAAATGTATACATTTTTTGAAAATTCATGTTTTTGGTAGAAAATCAAGTTTTTTGTTAAGATTTCAAATTTTTGATTAAAAAATTAATCTGTTTTAGATCAGGATTCACCTATTTTGTTGACAACTTGTCTTCTTCGGTTAAATTAAATGGTGTATTTACTTAAAATTAAAATCTTGTTTTCGTTAGAATATTAACTATTATATTTTTTTATTGAAAATTCATCTTTTTAGGTTGAAAATTCAAGACCTTGGTTTAAAGTTAAAAGTAATTTCTTAAAATCTCATTTTTTTCGTTGAAGATTCATTATGTTAGTAGAAAATTTATCTCCTTGATTGAAAATTGAACTAGTTTGTTGAAACTTTCCTTTTTAGAAGTGAAAGATTAATTCTTTCAACTGAAAATTTAAATATTTGGTTGCAACTGAACTTTTTTTTTAATTTCATATTTTCGGGTTGAAAAATCAACTGTTTTGTATATAAAATTCATCTTTTTATCTTGGAACTTCAATAATTTCGTGGAAAAATCAAATATCTGGTAAAAAAATTTTTTTTTATTGAAAATTAATTTTTTCAAATGTAACTTTAACTATTCGATTTTTATTTAAAAATTGATCTTTTTAGTTTGAAAATTCTACTATTTGGTTGAAACGTTATGTAATTTGTTGAAAATTCGTCTTTTTGATAGAAAATTAATCTTCTTGGTAGAAAATTCAACTATTTGGTCTCTAATGTATGTTGTTTTGTAGAAGATTAGTTTTTTGTATTGAAATTTAATTTTTTTAAATGAAAATTTAGCTATTCTATTTCTGGTTTGAATATTGATTTTTTTTTAGTTTAGAAATTCAACTATTCGGTTAAAAATGTATGTATTTTGTTGAAAATGCAACTATTTGGTTACTAATTTATGTAATTTGTTCAAACATTTTTTTTTGGGTGAAAATTCATCGGTTTTGTATGCAAAATTAGTCTGTCTGGAAAATTCAACAGTTTGATAGAAAATTTAACTGCTTTGTAGAAGATTCGTCTTTTAGTGAAAATTCTTTTTTTTTTTTTTTTGATAAAAATAAAAATTTTTCATCTTTGTCAAAAAATGGACCATTTTAGTTCAAAAATTCAACTATTGGTTGAGAATTTATGCAATTTGTTGAAAATGTGTCTTTTTTGGTTGAAACTTAATCTCCTTGGTTGAAAATTCAACTATATGGTTATAAATGTATGTATTTTGTTAAAAATTCATATTTTTTGGTAAAAAAGAATCTTTTTGGTTGAAAATGCAACCATTTGGTAAGAACTTCATGTATTTTGTTGAGAATTTGTCCTTTTTAGTAGAAATTAATCTTCTTGGTTGAAAATGTAATTATTTTATTGAAAATTCAACTGTTTTATAGAAAGCTCAACTTTTTAGCTTGGAAATTCCACTATTTGCTTCAGAATTTAAATATTTTGTTGAGAATTTGTCTTTTATAACAGAAAATTAATCTCCTTGGTTGGAAATTCTACATTTTGGATGAAATTTTTCTTTACTTACTGAAAAATCTGTCGTTGTTGAGTATTGAAGTATTTATAATTGAACATTCGTCTTTTTTCATCCAAATCAACTGTTTTTGATTTAAAATTAAAATCTTTCCTTGGTTAAAATATCAACTATTATATTTTTTGTTGTGAATTCGTTTTTGGTTGAAAATTTCAAACTAATTATTTGAAAGTTAAACTATACTTTGTTAATTCATAAGAAACAGTAAAATTTAAAAGGAAATTAAGAGGCCTTAAGGTCTTAAATCAAATCTTAATTCAAACTTATCTTCACTTACTCCTAGTTTTGCTATATCGTCGATAAATTTGAGAGTATTCGTAAAAGAATTTTCAGTATTTTCGAAGTATCCATCATCTCGAGCTACATTCATGTTTAATTTACCAATAAAGGCTCGCTGTCCATATTTTAGTACTTTTTCCGCAAGAATTATGCAAGCTTCTCTATAAAGAGATGCGAAATAGCAAATTGTCGTCGTTCCCATTGCTAGAGTTCGTTTCTGAATGTTAAAAAATCGTTACTAAATTTTGAAAATTTATAAATACTTAAAATAGTAGTCTATCTATTTTATTTTGATAATATTTGATAACACAGAAAAATTTACCACCACTGCATCAAATGCCTTTTCAGCAAATTCATTATCCGAGAACTTTTTCTCCATTGGGAAAGTATATTTTTCTAGCCATACCAAAAGTGGGCTATCGTATCCAAGCCCAAGATTGGGAATTTGGACGGCATGGAAATGACAATCGACAAAACCGGGAATTAAAAATTGTCCTGGATTCAAACGAGTGATTGGTTCAATCGTCAAATCTTCTGGCTTCGGATTTGGAAGGACGCTTTTTATCTGGAAAAAAAATAAATAAAACAGTTTATGAAATTGTACCTATTCCTAATTATTCATGAATTGTTATTGCAGTCCCTTTTATTATAAGTCGAGATCCCGATTTTTAAAAATGATTACTAATTTTTTTTAAAGTATCAAAATACTAATGGAAAATTATTTAAATTACTAGAAACACATACAAGCGTACTGCGCACGCGATTATTATTTTTTTACTTACGCAATTTTGAAATAATTATAAATGAGAAATTTTTTGATTGTATAGCATATATTATATGCTATTAATTTTCCACCAAACAGTTGCATTTTTAATTGAAAAAGATTCAATATTTTAATTTGAAACCAAATATATGAAAAATAAGCAGTGTTGGGCGCGGTTAGTACTTGGATGGGTGACCGTTCGGGAATACTGCGTGCTGTTGGCCCGTCATGGGTGTGGTGAGCCCACACTAGTAGTACTACTAATAAATAATCCACCTAGAAACACTAACCGAATCGGGTAGTGTCACGCCTACCCTGAAAGGGAAATGGCTTAATTGTATACAAAATTAAAACTGATATCTTAACTACTGCTGATTTTTTATTAACAATAACAATTATAGACGAAAAAAATAATATAGAAAAAATGTTTAAAATTGTAAATATTCATTAAAACTTAATATTGATAATTTCAAATAATCGATTTCCGGTAACAAATTTTAACATAACCTAAAATTGTTAAACAAACTTTAATCTGGAAATACAATTATTTATTATTAAAAGTACCGAATTCCTGTATGAAACTCCAACAAATACTACTATATTAAAATCAAATTCAAACTCCTTAATTTCTTCATATATCAAATAAAAATATTTCATTATGAAAAAATGAATTAATTTTTAAATGAACATAGTTGAATTGTTAACCAAAGAGACAAATTTAAATTGGTTGATTTTCTGCCAAAAAAGGCGAATTTTCAACAAAATAGTTCAATTTGAAATAAAATTAGATCAATTTTCAACCATATAGAGGAATTATCAACAAAGAAGAATTATTTTCTAACAAAAAAGACTAGTTTTAAACAAAATAGTTCAATTTTCAATCAAAGAGATAAATTTTTAATTAAAATGATGAATCTTAAAAAAAAATGACTTCTTAACGAAAGTAGTTCAACTTTCAACCAAAAAAGATGAATTCTCAACGGAAAATGTAATAGTTGATATTTCAACCAAAAAAAGATTTGGATTTTGAACCATGTACAGTTGAATTCAACCAAGAAAGACGAATATTCAACAAAATAGTTGAATTTTTTAAACCAAGAAGATTAAATTTCTAACAGAAAAGATGAGTTTTCTAAAAAACTGTTGAATTTTTAATCCGAAAATATGAATTTCTGAACAAAATAGGTAATTTTCTACCAAGTTGTTGAATTTTTGAGCCAACAAGACGAATTTTATACAAAACAGTTGAATTTTTAACATAAAAAGCCAATGAAACCCAAAATTGTACAAAAATGGAGAATTTACGTACTGACAATCTGAAAAATCTTACATTGTTTTTATAAAAAATATCAACTTTTGACAAAAAACACTAACGTAGCAAACAATTGTTCTTAATTATAAATCGTCTTTCACATTCAATAAAATAACCGATTTTCGTATTAAAACGTTAAAATAAATTGCAAACAATACCAGTGAGAATTGAATCTCAAACTTTTTTCGGCCGTGTGTATATATAGATGAGGAAACTTTCTTCGGTCTTAGCAGCCATCAAATATCAAAAACTCCAATCGTAATTTATAATTGAAAAAACTGTTATTCAACGTTTCGACCATGGTTGTTGGTCTTCTTCAGGAAGAAATAATGAAATTGTCTGACAAAGGAAATAAAAAATTTAATAATTTTTTTAACGATTATTTTAACAATAAATTACGTTTGTAAATAAATAAATAAATAAAAAATACCTGTTAAAGTGTCATAATCACAATTATTCAATCATTCGCAGGTCAAATAATGCAACATTTGTTAAAAATAGTCAATCATTCGGAGGTAAAATTATGCACATTTTTTTTTTAAATTGGAAATACTTGTTGGAGTCTCAAAAAATAATGAGAACTCCAATTATTAACGTAGTTTTTACATCTTGGAACAATGAGACAAGCATGTGGTTTAACTGTAGAACGACAGATAAGACAAGATAAGACACTAATTTGAAAAAGCAATTGACAAGTTTAACGATGAAAGCCAATTTCGAAGCGCGTTTACATTAACCGATGAAAACAAACATGAATCTAGCCAATCAAGTAACTATAGATGAGATAGCGGGACATTAAAATGGAAAAAATTAATTGTTAAATAGAGGTTTATTCCAAAATACAATTGTAAAACTTATTAATATTCAAAATTTCACTTTTTAAGTTTATAGAAGTCTTTATAAATTTGTTAATAAAAATTGATTCCAAAATACGTCTTTTATAGGTTTTACTTTCTCTTGCTAAAATATATATATCATTTATATCATTTTTGTTATAAGAATTTAACCATTTACTTTTTTTATCATTAATAATTGACGAATTATAATTTTCATTAACTCGATCTTTAATGACACTATCAATAACAGCAAGAGGATAATTATTATGCTGAAGAGTTTGTTTCATATAATTTAAATTTCCATCATTAGTTCTTATAATAGATAGATCCAAAAAATGTAATGAATTATTATTTTCAACTTCAAGAGTAAATTGGATAGAATCCTCAATGCTATTAAAAACAAGAAGTAAATCATCCATTTTATCAGTTGGTACAATAGTGAAAATGTCATGAACATATCTCTTATAAATTATAGGTTGAAAATTCAATTTATCCAGAGCTCTTTTTTCAATGTCTTCTAAAACAAGGTTTGATACAATTGGTGATAATGTAAACGCCCTTCGAAATTGGCTTTCATCGTTAAACTTGTAAATGGCTTTTTCAAATTATAGTGTCTTATCTATCGTTCTACAGTTAAACCAAATGTTTGTCTCATTGTTCCAAGATGTAAGAACTACGTTAATAATTGGAGTTCTCATTATTTTTTGAGACTCCAACAAGTATTTCCAATTTTTTTTTTCAAATGTGCATAATTTTACCTCCGAATGATTGACCAATTGTGATTATGACATTTTAACAGGTATTTTTTATTTTTTTATTTTTTTATTTACTTACGTAATTTATTGTTGAAATAATCTTTAAAAAAATTGTTATATTTTTTATTTTTTATTTCCTTTGTCAGACAATTTCATTATTTCTTCCTGAAGAAGACCAACAACCATGGTCAAAACGTTGAATAAAAGTTTTTTCAATTATAAATTACAATTGGAGTTTTTGATATTTGATGGCTGCTAAGACCGAAGAAAGTTTCCTCATCTATATTAAAATGAATTTTATTATTTTAAACACAAATGATTGGATTTAAATATAATAATTTTTGGTTGAAAATACTAATTTCAGATGGAACCAATGAAACACAAGAACATAATCTAAAGTTGTTGAAAAATTCTAAATATTCTTTGAAAACTAATGATTCTTTATTAAAAATACAATAATGATTGTTGTAATTTTTGGTGTAAAATGCTAACGTATCCTAAAATTGTAAAAAAAAGTTATGAACCTTTCAAATCTAATGGTTTTTGTTTAAAAATGTCATTTTTCGGGAAAAAACGTTGAAATCTTAATCATTTTTTTAAATACCCATTTAATGTGTAAAAAGCTAACACAACCTAAGATTCAATGTTCAAAGTTCCAAATTTTAGTCATTATTTTTGTATAAAACTGCTAATTTTTTTGATGAAAGAAACTGTAACACAACCTACAATTTTAAGTCTTCTTCGAAACTTGATATGATTAAATGATTTGATATTAAAATTCTTTTTTATCAATACTAATTTATTAGATAATTTGAATGTTTATAATTTAACCGCACAGGAGTCTAAAAATGGATTTTCTTATTAAAAGGGATTACTAGATTTTATTTTCAAAATTTCGAATTTAAGATTAGCTAAGAATATTGTGATTAAAGATTATTTTTCGGCAAATTATTTCCAGTAAACAAAAATGAATCATTGTTATTTTCACTTACCTCTCCATTCTCAACAATCACAGCGGCTTGGTCGAGAAGAATTAATTCCCCATTATTATTTGTATGAATAAGTGGCCCAACGAATGTTTGTTGCTTCATAGTTACTCAATCGCTTCTGAAAAATAATAGAAAACTTTAATTTTCTAATTTTTTTTTTTTACTTTCAAATGTGGAAAATTAAACTGGCAAATATGTAAAGTACTTTACAAAATAGTTTGATGGATTTCTTTCACAATTAAGTTCAAACGGCATGAACGCACAATGTAGGAACGTTCCAAGCACTATTCCAACTGCGACTCACTGCGACTGCGTGTCTGTATTTCAACATGATTATAGCCCACAATCTCACATTATAGCTCAGCTGTATTAGGTATTTTCACTTCAACCATCAGCTAACTTCACTTCGTTGAGTGCTGAGGGGAACAGAGGGGAAAACAATTGATCAAATTCATGGGACAAAACTTTATTTCTGTAATACCTTCATAATGAATAATAATTATTACCATTTTATTATCTCATTGAATAGTTGTTAAAAAATAAAAACTATTTTTCAAATACATTTATATAGAAAAAATGAGTTTTTACGAAGATATTAACAAATTAGGGCAAAAATGAAGCGAATCCCAAGCATTTGATCCATTGTTTTCCCCTCAGCAGTTAACGAGACGAGAAATAGAGCCAACGAACGTTAGGATTTCGAGAACGAAACATTCAAAAAATAAAATTTAAAAAATTTAAAAAAAAATGCATACATAAAATTATAATTCCCTGACTTTTGCAGGGCCAATTTTAGTTGAAAAATTATTTTGAACAAAAAAAAGAACAAAAAATAAATGAATTTTTAACCAAGAAGATTAATTTTCTACCTAAACAGAAGATTTTCCAACTAAATAGCGAGTTTTAAACTCGAAAAGATAAATTTTCAAAAAAAAATTGAGTAATTGCAATAGTTGATATTTCCGGAAAATTCCGTAATACTAGCCCGAGCGCTATACTTGACCGGTTAGTTTTACGGCAAATTCCCTAATGTTAGTTAGTGCTAATATTTGCAATCAAAAACAGTTTAATTCAACCTAAAAATACGAATTTTCAACAAAAGAGTTACATTTTCAACCGAGAAAGAGTTTTCACTCAATAAAGAAAAATATCTCACCTTTTTCGCTTGCTTGTTAGATTGACGAAAAACGAACTTTTTACCAAAATAATTTTAACTTCAAACCAAAAATGACGAGTTACAAACTAAATAAATGAATTTTCAACTAAAAAGATAATTTTTCAAGCAAACATGGAATATTTACATTTTCAGTCGAAAAATTATTTTTTAACGAAAAAGAAAGAATATTCAGCAAAATAATTAAATTTTCAATCAAAGAAATTAATTTTCAACTAAAACTTTGAATCTTTAACGAAAAAATGTGTTTTTAGCCAAACGGTGGAATTTTCAACCAAACAGATCAATTTTCCACCCAAAAAGATAAATTTTCAACAAAATACATGAGTCTTCAAGCAATTAAAATGTATTTTTAACAAAATAGTTGAATTTTCATCAAAACAGATGAGTTTTTAACAAAGAAGATTAAATTTCCACAAATAAAGACGAATTTTCAAACAAATAGTGGAACTTTGAGACAAACATATACGAATTTTCAACAAAATATTTGAATCCTCGACCAAAACAGATTAATTTTCAATATAAATTAACCAAAAAAGATTTAATTTCTACAATAGCAGATGCATTTTCAAACCAAATAAAATATATTTTTAACATAATAGTTCAATTTTCACGAAACAGATGAAGTTTTAACAAAGAAGATTAAATCTCTACCATAAAAGACGAATTTTAACAAAATAATGGAATTTTGAATAAAAAAAAGACAATTTTTCATCAATATAGTTAAATCCTCAATTTCTACGATAAACGATTAATTTTTAAACCAAAAAAGATTAATGACAAAGAAAAAAGTTGAATTTTTAAACCAGAGAGATTTTGCAGCCAATAACGACAAAATCTCATATTCTTGGCTTGCAGATTCAATTAAGTTTCCAAGTCAAGAAGACAAATTTCTGAAAAAATAGTTAAGTTATCAAAAATATGAATTTTTAACACAAAAAATTAATTTCCAAGATAATTGCTGAATTCTAAAGCCAAAAAAAAACGCATTTACTACAAAAATAATGTTATTTTCAAACCAAAAGAGACAAGTTGTAAGAAAAATAAATGAATTTTTCACGAAAAAGATTCAGTTTCATCTGATGAGATTACTTTTCTATTAAAAAGACGGATTAAAAGAAAATTCACAAATTTTTAACAAAATAGTTAAATTTTCAGCCAAATAGAAGATTTTTCAACAAACAAGATTAAATTTCTACTAAAAAAGAATAATGTTCAACCAAATAAAATGTATTTTTTTCAACAAAATATTTTAATTTTTAACCAAACAGATGAATTTTCAACAAAAAAGAGTACATTTTACCAAAAAAGACAAATTTTCAACCAAATAGTTGAACCTTCAACCAAAACAGATACATTTTCTATCAAATAACTAGAATATATTAAAGTTCTACGATGGCAGATAAATTTTTAAACCAAAAAAGGTGAATTTTCTATCAAATAAAATTGATTTTTAACAGTATTGTTCAATTTTCAACCAAATAGTTGGATCTTCAACCAAAACATATACATTTTCTATCTAATAGCCAATATATAGTAAATTTCTACGATAGCAGATGAATTTTTAAACCAGAAAGATGAATTTTTAACAAAATAAAATGGATTTTGAACAATATTGTTGAATTTTCAACAAAGAAGATTACATTTCTACCAAAAAAAAAGAATTTTTAACCAAATGGTGGAATTTAGAAATAAAATGTATTGTTTAACAAAATATTTTAATTTTCAACCAACCAGATAAATTTCCAACAAAAAAATTAAAGTTATACAAAAAAGATTAATTTTCAACCAAATATGAATCTTTAAACAAAACAGATTGATTTTAAATCAATTAGTTGTATTTTCATATTAAAAAAGATGAATTTTCTACAAAAGAGATGAATTTTCAGCCAGGAAAGATTTTTCAGTGAATAAAGAAAAAAATTTGCATCCAAAATGTTGAATTTTCATCCCAAAAAGACGAATTTTCTACAAAGCAGTTGAATTTTCAAACCGAAAATATGATATTTCAACCCAAAAAGACGATTTTTCAACAATACAGTATACCGAAAATTCCCTGACTCTTTCAGGTTTTCCCTGACATTCCCTAACTAGTTTTAAATTCCCTGACTTTCCCTGACTTTCTGGAATTCCCTGATCTGTAACAACCCATGATAATGAATCGTTTCCAACGACAACAACTATTGATCTAACTATCACAATAGAGAATATAAATCCAAAGTGCTTCTTTTTGAGAAGAAAATATTCACAATATTTTATACACCAAATTTTACTGACTTGATGAAAAATTAAAATTTCAAGACATTAAATAGAGTAGCATGGGCGATAAAAAAGATCGTTCGAATGGCGAGGCGAGAGTCGAAAGGTCAAAAAAGAATGAAAAATCTGCTTCTGAACCTCAAACTGAATATTTAGATATGGATACTGATGAAGAAGAATTTGGAAGACAAGGTTTACCTTAATCTTTCTTTCTATTCATAATTATATATATATATATATATATATATATTATTAAAATTAATTAAATATGTATACGATGTAATAAATCTTTTTGTTAAGCAATTAACCTAAGATACACATCATGCAATAACGAATTGACAAAGTTGAAAATTTGTTTCTATAATTAATACTAAATTATTTTTTAACTCTAAGATTAGTGATCCATTCGACTAAATACCTATTAGAATTCTATTACAGAAACTCCAGAGCCAGAAGGCGAGGAACCTCTCGAACCGGACAAACCAAAATTTACTGATGAAGAACTGAATGCGTTGGTCAGTAAAGCAGTCTATTCTCGATAAACCATCTCTCTTATCGAGAGTGGATATTAATAATTCTTTTTATAGCTGCCGTGCATAAATTAAGTACAAATAAGGTGAGACGATTTTGATGGAGGGGGAATTTTGTAAAATCTTACTGTTTCTCATGAATTAACAAAGTATTTCAACCTTCAACCAAGTAGTTGAATTTTCCACTAAAATGATTAATTCTCAACAAAAAATGCAATAGTTAATATTTTAAATTTAAATAGAAAGTAGTCGAATTGGAACCAAAAAGGATGAATTTCCATCAAAATAGTTGAATCCTCAACCAAACAGTAGAATTTTTAACCAAAAAAGATGAACTTTTTATGAAAAAATATGAATTTACATATTAAAAAGACGGATTTTCAAATTAAAAAGACAAATTTCCAGCCATAAAAGATTTTTCAGTCAATGAAGACAAAAATTTCATTCAAAGTATTGAATTTTCAAGCCAAAAAGATGAGCTTTCTATAAAACAGTTGAATTTTTAAACAAATAGTTAAATTTTTAACAACAAGATGTATTTTCAACACAGAAGATTAATTTTCTACCAAAAAGGTCAATTCTCATAAAAATACATATTTTTTAAACCAAATAGTTGAATTTTCAACCAAGAAGATTAATTTTCTACCAGAAAAGACGAATTTTCAACAAAATGTTTACATTTTTAACTTAATAGTTTCAACATTGGGTGTGATATTAATCCAAATTTTATTTGACTAATTTTTACTTTATATTTTCGTCATTAAAAATTTTTTAAAGTTAATAGTCGAATTTTCTACCAAATGGTTGAATTTTCAAGCCGAAAAGACGAATTTTCTACGAAACAGTTGAATTTTCAAGACAAGAATATGGATTAGAAACGAAAAGGTTCATTTTCATCTCATCAGTTGAATTTTGAACAAGATAGTTAAATTTTTATTTGAAAAATGAAGTTTTAACCAAAAAGGAAAAAGAATTTTCAATAGAATACTTTAATTCCTCAACTAAA
Source organism: Andricus quercusramuli (assembly GCA_932178445.1). Taxonomy (NCBI): domain Eukaryota; kingdom Metazoa; phylum Arthropoda; class Insecta; order Hymenoptera; family Cynipidae; genus Andricus; species Andricus quercusramuli. The sequence goes on along the minus strand of CAKNXH010002029.1, from coordinate 58,727 downwards.
AGAGATTAATTTTCAATCAGACAGTTGCATTATCAACAAAAAATTGGATTTTCTACAAGAAAAGACGAATTTTCAATAAAATACATCATTGTTCGACCAAATAGTTAAATTTTTTACCAAACTGTTGAATTTTCGAGGCTAAGATACGAATTTTGTACAAAACAGTTGAATTTTCAAACCGAAAATGTGATTTGTCAACAAGAGTTCATTTTCAATCAAAACAGATTAAATTTTAACAAGACATTTGCATTTTTAACAAAAAAGGTGAAATTTCTACAGAAAGATATGAATTTTCAAATTAAAAAGATGAGTGTTCAAGAAAAAAGTTGAATTTTCAACCTAATCAAAAACCGTTGAATTGAACCAAAAAACACGAATTTTCAACAAAATAGTTGAATACTTAAGCGAACAAGATTCATTTTCAACCAAAACGTTGCATTTGTAACGAAAAAAGGTAAAATTTCTACAGAAAGAGATTAATTTTCAAGAAAATAATAATTTTTAGTCAAGAAAACAATGTTTACCAAAAAGGATGTTTATTTTAAAAAAATAGTTGAATGTTTAACAGAATGCTGAAATTTTGAACCAAATAATAAAATTTTCAAACAAAAATGTAATATATAGTAGACCTTTCAACCGAAAAGAATAAATTTGCAATCAAAAATAGATCGATTTTCTTATTGGATTGAGTTCGCATTTAAGTGGAAAAACAAGAGCAAAGGTAACGACTGTGAAGTTTGCTATCAATAAATAGGAATTTTGATAATTTAAAGACTGAAATATAATCTTTTTTTGTTGAAATATCAACTATTACACATTCGTTGAAAATTTATCTCTTTAGGTTAAAAATTCTTCTCTTTAGATTGAAAATTCAACTCCTTGCTTGAAACTTTGACTACTTTCTTGAAAGTTCAGTTTTTTGGTTAAAGATTCATCGTTTTAGTTGAAAATTCTATTTTTGTTGTTGTTAAAATTTAATTTTCTTAACTGAAAATTTAACTATTTTGTTGAAAATTTAACTGATTGGTTGTAAATTAACTTTTTTGTTAAATAATCATATTCTCGAGTTGAAAATTCAATTATTTGATACAAAATTAACTTCTTTATAGAAAATTCGTTTTGTTGTTGTTGAGAATCATTCTTCTTGATTGAAAATTCAACTATTTGGTTAAAAATGTATGTATTTTGTTGAAAAATTGTCTTTTCTGGTAGAAACTTAATCTTCTTGGTTGAAAATTTAACAGGTTACAAATTTATGTAAATTTGTTGAGAATTAATCTTTTTTAATATAAATTAATCTTCGTGATTGAAAACTCATTTTTTTGCTTTTAAAATTCATCTCTTCCGGTAGAAAGTCTATATTTTCTGATTAACAATGCAAATTTTTGATTGCAAATTAATCTGTGATGCGTGAGAATTCATCTTGTTTGTTGAAAATTCAACATACTTGGTTGGAAGTTGAACTACTTTGTTAATTCATAAGAAACAATAAGATGTTACAACCGCCCCCCACCCCCCTGAAAATCGTTCGTATTAGCGGAAAATTGTGGGAAAATAGTGTATTTATAGTGTAATTTTTTCGAAGTAGTAATAGTGGTGAGTGGGTGAGTCCAAGAGGCCTGAACTTGAAAATGTTACCCCCTTATTAGGCACAATGATTATTTCTGACATGAATTTTTGTTAACAAATAAAATTAATTAAAACTTTTAAAATCAATCAGGTTAAATACGTGAAGGATTTAACAATTTTGCCCTCCCTATCAGACTTCCACTGGAATGAGGAATGCTACACAATAATAAAAGAATATTTTCAAGAACCAAAAAAAGTTATTCTAACCGTTTTCTTTGATGAGAACGAACTGAGAGCAAGTCTTGATTTTTCTGCAAACACAAAAAATGGGTTGACATATTTTCTGCGATATCCTTGGCAAGTTTACACAGTTGACAATTTCTTGTCAACTGTAATTTTTGGAAACGTCAATGAAAGTACTGAAAATACTTTATTGAAATTCATGGAATGTACATACGCGCCTGTGGTTTTTAACAGCGACGAATGGCCCTACAGTATCCTTTTTTTAATTCAGGAATTTCATTTAAAAATCACCCTGGCATTTTTTCAACTGTAACAAAAATTCGCCGATGCTTAGAGTCTGTTTGAAATGCTTGAAGGTGGAGGGTCGAGATATTTTGTAACGATTTGTTACGTTAGGAGGGGGGGGGGGGGCTCCACCATCTATGTACGTAATTTTTGTAAATTCGCAACTAGCAAGAAGAATAAATTTGAAAATTTTCAACTTTAATTTGAAATTGTTTTATTCCGTTTATGAAAGATTCTAATTGTAAGTTAAAAACTTTACAAGTTTAAGATTCTGGTATGTATTTAAATACTAATGGCCAGGGAAAATAAAAAATTGGTCAGGAAAAAAATAGTAATTTATTATTAACGAATGAATAAAAAATAAATATAAAATGAATAAAAATCCAAATAATAAATTAGAAATTTGTAATTATTTGCCTTGTATTTATATTGATATATTTCTCTTGTTCTCAGTTGCTTTCCCTGAAGATTATCTTTTTAGTTATAAATTTTATTTTGGTGTTAAAAAGTCAACTGAAATCTTTTTTGAACGAAAATTCTAATTTTTTTAATTTGTCTTTTCTATTAAAAAATGTATCTGTTTAGTAGAAATTTTTATCTTTCTTAGATAAAAATGCAACTGCTTGGTTGAAAATGCAACAATTCTGTCAAAAGGTCATCATTTTTGGTTAGAAATGCAACTGTTTTGTTCACATTTCGTCTTTTTGGGTTAAAAATTCAAGTATCTTTGTAGAAATTTTACTTCTTGTTTAAAACTCATAGATTTTGATATTGAAAAGTCAAACTAAAATCTTTTTCGGGTGAAAATTCAGCTTTTTTTTTTAATTTGTCTTTCTCAATGAAAAATTCATCTGTTTTAGTAGAAATGTCATCTTTCTTGGATAAAAGTGGAACTGTTGGGTTGAAAATTAATCTTATTTGCTTCAGGATTCAACTACTTTGTTTACAAATTTTTGGTTGAACCACTTTGTTGAAAAAACTTTTTTTTTTGAAGATTCATATCTTTAGAAAAAAATCATTTTTTTGGTTGAAAGTTTAACTACTTCGTTGAAAATTGATCTTTTTTATTGAAAACTTAACTGCGTGGGTGAAATTTGAACTATATTGTTGAAAATCATTTTTTTGAATGAAGGTTCATCTCTGTGGTTGAAAATTTAACTATTTTGTTGATAATTCATTTTTCGCTGAAAATTTAGATGAACTTTTTTCCATGAGCGAAAAATCCTTATTTGTTTAAAATTCGTCTTTTTGGTTTGAAAATTCGATTTTTTGGATAAAATTTCATCTTTTTGGTTGAAATATCAACTATTAAACTTTTTTGTTGAGAATTCATCTTTTCAGTTTGAAAATTTCATTTTTTTGCTTGAAAATTTTATTATCTCTTTGAAAATTCAAGTACGTTTTTTGTTAAAAAGTCATCTTTTATGGTTGAAAAGTAATTTTTTGTTTAAATAAAAAACTAAATTTGAACATTTTACATTTGTATCTGAAATATTGTTTTATTCTGTTTATAAAAGATCCAATGTTGAAAATATTACGAGATTAAAATGCTGGTATTTTAATGTTAATGGTCAGGAAAAATGAAAAATTGTTCAAGCAAAAGTCAGGGAATTTTGGAAATGAAGTTTTCGGCCGCCCTGCCTAATTCTACCATCAATAACTAACAAAACAGCAAAATGCAATATGAAATCTAGCATGTCAAGCATGAAATCTACCAAATCCCATACGACTTTACGTAAACCTACATTATATTGAAATTTGATTGAAATTTCATCATTTAAAAAATTGAATAAAATGATTCATAAATGAACAATAAAAACCTTATCCTAGCTATATTAGGGCCGAAATTAGTCCTGAAGGTATAAATGGCTGAAATTATTGTCTCTGAAAGCTATATATATCTTTCAAAAATATTAATTATATTTGTGTAAATATTTAGATGTATAAGTCTTTATCTACAAAGCATTTATTATCTTAAATACAAAAATTTTCAAGTCCCGTATCTTATTATTTGTGGAAACCATAAATTAGGTACAGTAGGGTTGGGGGAGGTGGATATTTGTTACGGTTGGTTAAAGGGGTAGAAGGGGTCTTAAAGAGGGCCTATAATCCATTCCGTAATTTAAGTGTGGCCCCTTATCTAATATAAAAAACAAAAATTTAATAAAAATGTATATTTCCGATTAAGTAAGTTAGTCATCAAGGACGAAGTGTTTTCGACTTTCCACGATTTTATGATGTTACTCACAGATGTTGTTTACAAACCAATGGGACTTACTATTTTGTACATACCCAGGGAAAGTTTGGAAATTAAGAAATCAAAGTCCTCAAAAGAAATGTTAGGCTTTACGACCGAGGAACTTAAAACAGAAGAAGTTGACCGAGAAGAATGTCACGATAAAGAATTTAACAATAGGCTTGAAAAAATTACTCGTACTTGGATTAAGCAAATCCGAGAAGCTTTAATAGCTTTACCAATTTTTAAAAACGAATTAAGAGACATAAGGGACGAATTCGATTATTGGAGTCATAAACGTATTTTTACTTTTCTAGTTTATTACAATCTTTATTCATAAATTTCTTTTTCCTGCTAATCATCTTTTTGTAATTATATTTTATTTTTAAAGAAATATCATTTTTAAGTAATCGTTTAATTTCTAATTTTCAGATGACAATCTCAGCTGCCTTTTGTGCCAAATGTCCAATGCAAATGTAACAACGATTATAAAGAAACTTGAGAATTTGGGTTCGACTAGTATAAAACAATTTAATCCGTTACTGGAAGAGATTGAAATAAAAGTGAAGGAGGCATCTGCAAATACAACTTATTTGAATATATTACTGGAAGCTTGCAACGAAATTCAAGAACCTGGTGATGTAGAAATCCACGTTTCGAAAATTATACTTTCATTGAGATTTATACAAGCGGAATCTCATTTTTTTTCTGCTACGTACGATTTTTTCTATCCCTTTGAATTTTTAACTATAAAACATACACGTGCAATTTTTTTTGTCTCAGACAATTTTTTAATTAAAATAAAAAATTAATATTAATACAAAAACGTTGTGCTGCAGAATTATTGTTCAAATATTTAAAAAATTATTTTACACATTATGATTTTTTATTAACGATAGCAATTCTAAACGAAAAACACTTACATAACATAATAAAAAGTTGTTTAGGATTGTAAATCTTCTTTTAAACCTGATATTTTTTTATTAAAATTACCAATTTTTGATGAAAAATGTTAGCATAACCTAAGGTTGTTGAAAAATTATTGTAAATATTTTTTGAAATATAATTTTTTATTATTAAAAATACTATTGAATGTTACTGTTCGAATATTGTAAATATTCTTTTCAATATAATGAGTTGTTATTAACCATTGCAATTTTAGACAAAAAATACTAACATAGCAACAATTTTTTGGGGATTGTAAATCTTCCTTTAAACCTAATGTCTTTTGTTTAAAATCATCAATCGTTGATGAAAACTGTCAACATATGTAACCTGAAGTTTTTGAAAAATTGTGAATAGTTTTTTAGTTCTAATCTTTAAAATTTAATAATTTTTTTAATAAAAAACTATTAAATTCATTTAATTTCAAAATTTTAAATTGATATTTGAAAACTTCAAGCAAAGTGAAGCCAATCAGATTTTTAACAACAATAAATGCGAGATTTTCAAGAAATTTCGTTACACCACTTTCTTTTTTTAAAGCACCTTTCATATAATTTTGCATAATCTGATAGTTTACTAATCACAATTATAATGTGTTGACATTAAAGGGAAAATATTGAAATTCTCTATCAAGCGCTTAGTGTTCGCATTATAAACTTCTGCAAGGAATATGTTGGTTTGGAAAAATTATTTCAAGGCAAAGCTAATACAACAAAAAAAATGATCGAAACCTGCATTTCATCTTTTAAACAATATTCCGAAACCTACGATCAAGTAATTGTTTATTAAAACATTTGAATTAAAACATATCTTAAATTAAAATTATTTCTAATTTATCTAGAAATTAATTAAAAACAACAAATAAACATTTTTGCAACAGATCATTGAGCAAGAGGAAAAGTGGAGCTTAAATAAAGAAAAAGTTTTCAGAAATGTAAATGCATTTATAAACAGATGCAATGACATTGTCGAAATTTGCAACGCTACAGTTGTTTTTAGCGGGTAATAACAATTTTTCCACTCTAAACAAATCAAATTTTCAAAAAAAAAGTAAGTAAAACATAAACAATTTTAGCACACCAATTATGTTTGGAGGTTCAAAAGGAAAAGTATACGACATTTATTATCAAAAATTGCAAAATTCCTTTGCGACAATCCTGGAAGAGATCAAAGTGCCTTGTATTTTGACAGCCCTTGACATTACTAATATTTCATGGTTCAAATTTATGATTGAATTCAGACATGAAGTTTCAGAATTAGAAAATATGTTAGTAAATATGATCGATGACATGTTTGATGAGGTAGAAAATATCGATGAAGGAATCGAGGCTTTATATTCACTCGAAAAGTTTAAACAACGTCCAGATTTAGAGAATTTACTCAAAGATAAATGGATTGAGGTACACAAATTACATTCAGAACAATCAGGTCTCCGAGAAATGTTTCTTGATAGTTGAAAAATTGAACGTTTCAACAGGTGTGGAAAATATTCAGCAGAGAAATAAAATCTTGCTATCCTGTAGTGCTTGAAAATCAAGGTTCGAAAGAACTGCATCTAAATAGCATCAGGTACTTAACAAGACAATATTTAATGATGATAAATGCTTCTGATTGGATTGGCGATTGTGATACTCAATGGTGAGTTTTGCTATGAAAACTAAATTAAAATTTAAGAGTTTTCACCTAGGTCGGATCCAGTGTGGGGCGATTAAGGCCCCCCCCCCCTCCCGAGATTTAAGAAACCAAATTTGAAAATTTTTATATCAGGTACATAATGTAAACAAATGCCTCTTAATTTCCTTCACAAATTTGAGCCCCCTAATTATCAGACCTTGTTTTTAGTTTATTTAGAGGTCACCCAAAAATAACGTAAGACGATTTGGAGGGAGGGAGGGTTTGGTAAAATCTTACTGTTTCTTAAAAATTGAAAAAGTAGTTCCATTTTCAAATAAGTACTTTCAAACAAAGAAAGATTTTTCAGTCAATGAAGAAAAAAAAATTTCATCCAAAATGTAGAATTTTCAAGAAAGAAGATTAATTTTCTACTATACAAGACGAATTCTCAACAAAGTACATAACTTTTGACGCAAATAGTAAAATTTCCAAGCTAAAAAGACGAGCTTCCTACAAAACAGTAGAATTTTCAATCAAATAATTACATTTTCAACCAGAAGATCAATTTTTAACCAAAAAAAATATATTTTCAAAAATGAAGATTGATTTTCTAATAAAAAAGACAAATTCGTAACAAAATACATACAGTTTTAACAATATAGTTGAATTTTCAACCAAGACAATTATTTTTTTTTTACCAAAAAATACGAATTTTCAACAAAATACATACATCTATAACAAAATAGTTGAATTTTCAACCAAGAAGATTAATTTTCTACCAAAAATGACGAATTTTCAACAAATTACATAAATTTTCAAGGAAATAGTTGAATTTTGATCCCGAAAATATCAAGTTTTTAATAAAGGAAGTTAATTTTCAATCAAATAGTTGAATTAAAAAAAAAAGTTAATTAGTTAAAAAAAAAAGAAATTTTCCACAAAATACATAAATTTCTAACAAATTAGTTGACTTTTCAACCAAGAACAATTATTTTCTACCAAAAAAGACAAATCTTCAACCAATCAGATGAATTTCCAACACAAATATAGAAGTTGATATTTCAAGAAAAAAAAAAATTATTTTACAATGAAAAACAGTTGGATTTAATCAACAAAAGACCAATTTTCAACAAAATACTTGAATCCTCAACTGAAACAGAATAATTTTCTACCAGAAAAGATGAATTTTCAACCAAACAGTTGAAATTATTAAATTTTTAAGGAAAAACACGAAATTAAAAAAAAACATTTGAATCTTGAACTAAAATTATGAATCTTTAACCAAAAAATGAAGTTTTAATAAAGTTGTTCAACTTTCAACCAAGGATTTGAATTTTCAACCAAATAATACAAATTTGCAACAAAATGCATACATTGTAATCAAATAGTTAAATTTTCAACCAAGAAGATTAATTTTGTACCAAAAAAACGAATTTGAAACCACATAACTAAATTTCTAATCCAAAAAAGATCACTTTTTAAACAAAAATTGAATAGTTAAATTTTGATTAAAAAACAATAATTTTCAATTGAGAAAAGCTATTTTTTTACAAAACAGTCAAATTTTTAACCCGAAAATATGAATTTTTAACAAAAAAGTTCATCTGCAACCAAACAGTTGAACTTTTAACTGGAATTATGAATCTTCAACCAAACAAATGAAGTTTTAATAAATTAGTTCAACTTTCAACCAAGGATTTGAATTTTCAACCAAATAATATGAATTTTCAACAAAATGCATACACTTTTGATGAAATAGTTGAATTTTCAACCAAGAAGATGAATTTTCTACCAAAAAAGACGAATTTTTAATCAAATAGTTGAATTTCTAGTCTAAGAAAGATCACTTTTTAGCAAAAATGGACTAGTTAAATTTTTATTGAAAAACAATGATTTTCAATTTAGTTAAGCGATTTTTGTATAGAACAGTCAAATTTGTAGAATAATGAATTGAATTTGCGACCAAATAGTTCAATTTTCAACCACATTGTTGAATTTTTTAGGGCAAAAGACGAATTCTCTACAAAACAGTTGAATTTTCAACCTGAAAAGATTTCAGATTTTTTATGAATGTGAACCAAGAAGGAATAGTATCGTGATGTGAACACTATAATTGAAAAATGCAAATAAAATGGAATTTATCGCGTTATTATATTCAATCTGAAAAGATCTTTTGAATAATTGGGGAGCCCCCTCCCCCCTTTAAATAAATTCCATGAAGAAAATTCACAATCGCCCCGTCCGAAAAATTTTCTGGATCCACCCTTGGTTTTCGTGGCCTCTAAATTGAATTACATTACATTATTTTACAGGGATATTTTAAAAACATACAAGGATGTTATACTCGCTGTATCTACAGAACAAAATCAATAAAAAGACAATTTTCTTCTTTTCATACAAACTACATTTTTTTATTGGTACATCGTAGACCCGTATTTTCGTAAACACATTATCAGAGGACTAAATTTCACTAAATATGAAATAATTGTTTTAATAAAAATATCGGAGACATTTAATAAAAGAAGAGTTCATACATTACATAAATTTAATGTCTTTTAAGATAGTAATATAATATTAAAACAAAGTCCTAATGTCCTAAATCATAGAAAAGGAAACTATTAAGTTTTTCAGGTACACAAACCTTGTATACTCTTTGAACACTGTTTTCAATTATTCACTTAACTCCTATCACCAAAATTTGTAATGCACGAAGATAAGCTTTGAAATTCTACGTATCGACGTATTTTTTTCTTTTTTAGAATATAGATTCTAAATAAATTGCTAACTAGAAGAAATCGATACAGAATGCTTTCGATCAAACACTATTTGTTAGATTTTTTAACTATTCTATATAAATATATATGTATATATATTCTAATAGAGAGATTATAATTTTAATCGCGAGCAGTCACTTCTCTAAAAGTAGTATTTCATAATTTTGACCAAACATTCCATTACTTTTGGACGATTAAAATATTTTTTTCTTTTTGATAAATATACTTAGTACTCGATAAGTACTACAAAGATATAGTTTTGTTTGTCATGTTCGCTCTCTTTTGTTCAGAGTTATGCATACATATTTTAGCTATTTTGAGTAAAAGGTATGATTACTAAGATGGTCCAAAAATGTATTGGATTTTTTTCTTCAAATTTTCTTACATATTGCGCACAAATTTTTTGGAATCCACAACAAAAAATATATTTAAAAAAATGACATTTAGTGGTTTAATACGTATTTCCCATAAGAAATAACACGCTTTATTCAGAATTGTCAATATTAGGTGAATCGAGTTGAAACCCAACATTTTTCTTTACAATCAGCCATAGAATGCAACACAACGATAACTAGTATATTTGTTCGCATTTTCGAGATGCATTGTTCGACCTATTGTTGAACCTTTAATGACTCACCAGTAACGATTTATGAAATTTAAAAAAAGTAGTTCATTTTGTTGTATGATACAAACTTTTTTGATATTCAAAATACAACAATACGATATCTAGTATATTTGTTCGTGCTTTCGAGACGCATCCATCAACCTATTGTTGAACCTTTTATGACTCACCAGTACCGATGTAAGAAGTTTCAAAAAAATGTATGTATTTTGTGTATATGAGAAAAGCTTTCTCTCATATTAGAAATACTACAGTACCGTATCTGACATGTTTGTTCGCGTCTTCGAGACAGGTCGAATGACCCATTGACCATCTATTTATCTTCTTCATATGAGGAAAACTTTTTTAATATTGGAAATACAACTGCAATTTATATGACATATTTGTTCGCGTCTTCGAGATGCATCAATTGCCCAATAAAACAACCTTTCATGACCTACCATTCCCTACTAATATATTTTTCAAATTTTTGAACAAAATAATTACCTTGTTTATCAGAGGATTTTTTTATATTGGAAATATAACAGTACTGTATCTGATGTAATTTTTCGCGTCTTCGAGACACGTGGATTGACGAACTTTCGATGACCTTTCTTGATCAATCAATAGTGACTTTGAAAGTTTAAAAAAGAGTAATAACATTGTTTCTATGAAGAAAAATGTTGTTTTAATTTGGAATATAACACTACCGAAAGCTAAAAAATGGTTTATTGTAATACAACACGTCTATTGACATTTTGATGGGCTCTCTGACTTTCTGAAAATAAGATTGTCGATATGACAGAAACATAAGCATGAAAAATACTGAAAGTATGAATTTTTTCATTATGTTAGAGAAAAACCTCCCGCTACGAAGAAGCAAATTTAATAATAATAAATTAATTTAACAATTATTTTTGTTATCTGGGATTCATTATTATCTTAATTTGATTGAAAAGTGGACAAAAAGTGGAAAATTTTAGAGAAAACTACAATTTTCTGGCATTATTCTTAGAGAACATCATTACAAATAATAATGAATATTTTGAACAATTATTTCTGTTAACTTTAATTGATTATTGCCTCGTTCTAATGGACGAGTTAAAAACATGTTGAAAAATGCGGAAAAACCCACAACTTTCTAAATCTAATCTAAGAGAAAATTGACATAAACCATAATAAATTGTTTAAACATATCAATAAAAAGTAATGATTTATGTATTAGAAACACATTGTACTTAAAAAACCGCAAAAATCATAATTAGCGCAAAAAACTCGCAAACACCAATTTTTCACTTATAGGGTTTTTTTGGGACCCTATAAAGAAGACTTACGGGGTGATATTTAAAAAGCAATGTTCGGTTTATATTCTATGGCTAATTGTGAAGAGAAATGTTAAGTTTCAAATTGATTCACGTAATATTGACGATTCTGAATATAATTTACAAAAACGTCTTTTTTTCTTATGAGAAATACCTGTCAAACTTCATGGGGCTTGCGGAACTTCTAAATATCATTTTCTTAAACATGTTTATTTTGTTGTGGATTAGAATAAATTTGGGAGTGATATGCATGAAAATTCGAGATAAAAATTTGGACCACCCTAATGATTACTGATTACAAAAGTCTTCATTTCCCTTTTTAAAAGTAGAATTCAATCTTTAAAAAAAAATACAAACTACTAAGACAGTATCATCTCATATCTTGATATTACTTTCTTTGTGTTGTACCTCGCTTTTAAAAAGTGTGGAAAGACTTTTTTACAAATTCTCAGTTGGATAATAAAACTAAAACCTTGAAGATTATTTACTATTAGATTAATCTAATTGTAAACGATGAAAACAATGTCTCTTTCTAAGAAATAGAGATACAGAAAAATCAAAATTCGTACTTGAAAAAAAATCTAAATGCAACTTAAGTTTACTGGGAAGTTCTGGTATATATATATATATATATATGACTTGTTATTCATTAAAAAAGATACCTATTATCACATAATTCACACTGGAATATTGCAATCGTGAATTGAGATTCATGATTTAAAATATATTTTTTATGACACATGCATGATTTCAGCCCTTTTCGACGCCTATGAAGCGAGGCTAAAGCTCTACTTTTTACTCCCTAGGGACTGAAAAGTGACGTCAGAATTGAATAATGAAAATTATGCATCTATGAGCTTGCATTTTATGATTATCAGCTCACTCACCGTAAAAACTGTGAGGAAATTTTGGTTGTAGATAATAGAATTTTGCGGTCATTAATGGAAAGTTACCATATATACCTGTAAAATTACCCTAAATGACCGAAAATTTCATAAATTTCCGGAAATTAAAAAAAATGAATTTTGGGTAATCCATGGTCAGTTACCATATATGCTTGTAAAATTACCATAAATGACCGCAATTTTTCATGAATTGCCGGAAATTTATGGAAATTTTTTAAAATGAATTTTGGGTAATTTAGGGTAAGTTACCATAATGAACTATGAAATTACCATAAATGACCGAAATTTTTTATAAATTTCCGGAAATTTATAGAAATTTAAAAAAATGAATTTTGTGTAATCCATGGTAAGTTATCATATATGCTTGTAAAATTACCATAAATGACAGACATTTTTCATAAATTGCCGGAAATTTATGGAAATTTTTTTAATGAATTTTAGGTAAGTTACCATATTCACCTGTTAAAAAACCATAAATGACCGAAATTTTCATAGATTTCCGGAAATTTATGGAAATTGAAAAAAATAGGTAATTTATGGTAAACCTCAAAATTACCATAAATTTCCGCAAATTTATAGATATTTTTCGATTGTATTTTGGGCAATTCATGGCAAGTTACCATAAATCACCTCTAAAATTACCATAAATTTGGTTAACATTAATTTCATGCTTCACTATACAAAATCTAATATGGACTGAAATCATGACTGTATTTCGAGAAATGCCTGAAATCATCCATTTGTTATAAAAAATATCGTATGCGCCAAGGGGGAGAGGCACTTTTTCTCACCCTAGGTGCATAATATACTATTTCTTTAAAATTATACGTTATCTTGTTTCTCAAATCACAAAGAAAAGAAATTCTAATTTACTACAAACAAACAACTGGAGATAAGAATCGAAGAATTTCTTTACTTTGCGAATTATTAAAATCAGGAAGCCAAATGCAGACCTTCTGGGATGTCAAGCATCAATTAATAGAGATTTGATCAGCCCTCGATTAAACTATGCAATATTCTAAAATATATGTCTCTCATGTTTCTTTTTCTTTTTTCTCTATAGAAAATAATTCAACAACATTATAAATATACTTTGATCAGGAGAAATGTTTCTCTCTATAAATATCTTTCTGAAAATGTGTACTTTCAAAGCGTTCATTCTTAAACATTTTTAATCAGTAATGGAAAACGAGTAATGTTTGATTTTAGAATTAAAAATCTTCTTTCTAAAATATAAATGTAGTTACTAGTAAGAATTCCTGTCATTTTTTCCATCACTGTAAGTTTTACTGGCGTATTAGTAGCGCAATTCCATGTTGTATATATGATTTTTGTTGCTGCTATGATGCAACATTTGGTATAACTTCTTAGGAACTGTTAATTATTATTAATAAATAATATTTCGCGAGATATTCTAAATCCTAATATAATCTAAAGAATTACTCAAATACTTACATTGAGTCATCTAGATATGAACACCATTTTGGCACATCAATAAAACAGATTTTTGGTACCTGGTCCATAATTTACTTGAGATTTTATCTTAATGCTGTTACCAAATGTTCCTGACTGGATATCACGGCAAAAACAGGAGCTTGATGATCCTGGTAATCAAGAAGTTCCGAGTCCGAACTACTGACTGAGTCAGAATTAACGGAAATTAGTTCTTCTTTTCGCGCTGGTGGTAATAAAAATAGAAGAGAAAGGGCTATCAACACATGCCACGCACTGTGGATGTACTGTAAATAATTACTTTCTGATTATTATTTTGTCTCAATAAGTTTATAAATAATGAAGGATTCAATTTAATTAAATAACTCACGCGATAATTTTCTTCTGTTTCTACAAAAGCGAAAAGAAGAACTCCAATGAGAGCTAATAAAAGACCCACGAAGAATTTCCAAGTACTTTTGGGTCTTTTTAACTTTCTGGATTTCACGCAGCGATGTATATATGATCCCAACTGATAACAAAGATAGATTTATCTATGTATTATTTATATGTCTGGTTGAAAATGATCAGTTTTGTTTGAAAATTAGGTTTATTTTTCACATATTTTGTAGAAAATTTATATTTTTGACTGGAAAATTCAACAATTTGGTAGAAAATTGAACTATTTGGTTGAAAAGTTATGTACTTTGTTAAAAATTCGTCTTTTTGGTAGCAAATCAAATATTTTGTTTAAAAATGCATCTGTCTGGTTAAAAATTAATCAGTTTAGGTTGAAGATTCTGTTTATTTTTGACCTATTTTGTAGAAATATCTATTCTTTTTTGTTAAAAATGCAACTGTGTGGTTAAAAATTAATCTGTTTTAGTCGAGGCTTCAAGTCTTCTTAAAAATTCGTTTTCTTTGGTTAAATTATATTGTTTTTCATTTTGTATTAAATTATTTGTTCTTAAAATATCAGCTATTATATTTATTTTAATTAAAATGGATGTTAGCTGTTTTTTTTCTACTGGCCTGATTTATTGATTGGAAATAAAAGTTCCGTCCGTCGACGCCGGACCACATCAGTTTATAAGCTGTTGATGATTACCATTTATAATAACAATACAATACAAGACGTATATACATGATTAATTATAAAATAAGTTTCTCACCTTAAAATTAGATAGAAAAATCGATAGGATGCAGTATTCATAATTTAAGTATTCATACATTTTTCATA
Source organism: Andricus quercusramuli (assembly GCA_932178445.1). Classification (NCBI taxonomy): domain Eukaryota; kingdom Metazoa; phylum Arthropoda; class Insecta; order Hymenoptera; family Cynipidae; genus Andricus; species Andricus quercusramuli. The sequence goes on along the minus strand of CAKNXH010002029.1, from coordinate 43,562 downwards.
GCAAGATTTTTTTAAATTTTAAGTGGGTAAAATCATTTTAGAGCAATTGAGCAAGAACTTTAAGACTTTTTAGGTTGCAAATTCAAGAATTTCGTCGAAAGTTCGACTATTTGGTACAAAATTAAACTGTTTTGTAGCAAATATTTTATATTGAAAATTAGTTCTCTTAAATGAAAATTCAACTACTGTATTTTTATTTGATATTTTTCTTTGGACCCTTTTTAGTTTAAAAATTTAACTACTTAGTTCACCATTTTTACAAACGACGAAAATATAAACAAAAATTATTCGTATTGAATTTGTACTAGCATCACATCGATTGTTCAAACTACTTCGTTGAAAATTGATGTAATATGTTAAAAATTCGCCTTTTGGTAGAAAATTAATCTTCTTGGTTCAAAATTCAATTATTTGGTTAAAAATGCATGCATTTTATTGAAAATTAATCTTTTCTGGTATAAAATTAATCTTCTGTGTCAAAAATACCTCATTTTGGTTGAAAATTGAACTATTTGATTGAAAATTCTGATTTGTAGAAATCTAACGTTATTTTTGTCGGGAGGGGGGGGGGGGTCAAAACTTACAGAACCTAAAAAAGGAGGTACGTGGTTCAAAATTTCAGAAAAAAAAACTTTACTTAATTTATGCACAGCCCCTAATCATCCATTGAGAGAATTTCCCGCTATTTTTCAAGAAAAAGTAAGGAAACAGTGGCATTAGCGTAAAATTCTGAGAAAATTGCGTCTTTAGTGTCACTTTTTACGAAAAAGTAGCAAAATAGTGTCCTCACTCAAAAAAAGTGTTGAACAGTGTCAATAGTGTGACGTATTCAAGGCCCATGATAATAATTTTTTGAAATCGATAATCAGCAGATTTTTTTGATAAAACTTACTGGAAGCAAAATTCCCACTCCCAGTGGTATTAGAATGCTAATAAGTCCTGTTCTGTTCGATTCTACACTGAATGCGATCATGAGAGCTCCAAACATGTAGCAGACAGAGAGAAATCGAGTCGGTAATTGCGCCATCGAGACTAGAGTCACCCAAAAGGAAAGTATGCTTGAGAAAAAGTCACTATACTGAAGAACCTGTAATTCAAAATTCAATTTTATAGCCTATTTCTAAAAATACAGACACTGAAATATAATGGGTTCCGAAATAAATTATAATTATATAATATTATGCGTATTATATATTAAATATAAAAAATTAAAGACCTCGTATTTGGCGATGCAATACGTTAAAAATTGTTGATCACAAGCGTGGTAAAAAGTCGAAAAGAGCATTGTGGCTAAATACACGAGACCTTCCGTGTACAATTTTCTCTTCAGGGCTAACATTATTGCTGGTAAGAAAACTGCATTGCTCAGGGTCAGCAATAATGTCATTAATAAAACGGAAGATTCTAAATTCACATCTGCAGAGTCGGTACAACCCCATCCTTTATATCCTGAGTACAGAAACAAATTAGTAATCAAAAATACCTTTTAGTTTTAGGAATCATTTGAAATCAACAAATCATTAATAATTTTACCCCCGAAGCAGCTACATGCTGCGTAAGTCAAAATTCCTTTGTGAAATTCTTGACAAACTCCATGTTCACCACAAGGATGATCATTAACAAGAACACATTGAGTTGTTTTTACATTTAACCATACTAAAATTTCTTCCATTTCACACTTTACTGGTTTTCTATATTCAGAATCAAATTTCAAAGTTAAAACGATTATTTCCAAGGGTATGTATTCATCATAAATAACAGAAAGTAAAGAAAATATTTTTTTAAAATCAGAAGTCTTCGAAATTTTCAAATGCGAGAATTCCAATGATTGAGAAATTTAAATTTAAAAGAGGGAGAATATTATTTTCTTACCCCTTAAAAGCACACTTTGCTTGTAAAGCAATGTGCCAGGTATCCGGCATTGGATAAGGAATAATAATGGTTCCATTGTGTTCGCCTTGCGAAGATAAACTCATAGAAAATTGTTCATCTCGACAAATAATCTCGCCTTTAATTCGATCTGGTTTTCTGGCTCGTCGGATACAAACCGACAACTCCACTAATTGCTTCGTTACTAACTGAAAAAGATGAGAAATTTTAGGATATAACAACCACATCTGCTGAATAAATATTAGACAGTTATAATCTAGGTAAAAATAAACTAATCACAGGGAACACAGCGCAAAAAGAGCTCAAAAAAGTGGAAAAGGGTTAATTTTGTCACGAAAAAGGGGAAAAATAGGGGAAAGATTAAACATTTACTTCTCACATTTAGAAAAGAAGAAATAATCATTTTATTATTAAATATTATTTATTATTTCTTGGGAATCTTTTAAAATAACTTAAAATCTTTATAATCCAATGCAGTTTCTTTATTTCCTTCATATCCCTTGAAATTGTTGAAATCCGTAGAAATGCCTGGAAATAAAAATTATTGTATTCCCTAAAGTTCTCTAACAATTCGTTGAAATCCCTTGAAATCTCAAAAATCCATTAAAATAAGTAGAAAATGTTTTAATTACTTGGATATAATTTAAATCAAAATTATTTATTCAATTTATCTTTTAAAAACCCGTTGACATTAAATAATTGCGCACGTTCATGTTCCTGGATTTTTATTTTCTAATATTAAAAGCTTAATATATTTAAAAATCAACAAAAAATTATTTAATATTAAGAGTTTTAACATTTGTTGAATCGAAATCTCTTGAAATTCTTTGGAAACTCTTCAAATAACTTAAATTTATTAGAATCCTTTGAAACTTTGTTACGTCTTTCATATTCCTTTAAATTGTTGAAATCCGTAGAAATCCCTTGAAACAAACATTATTTTATTTCCTAAAGTTCTCTAGATATTCCTTGAAGTCCCTTAAAATCGTATAAAAACCCATTAGAATAAGTAGAAATTATTTGAAATTCCTAGGATGTAAATTAAATCAAAGTTATTCATTAAATTTATCAATTATACCACGTTGAAATAAAATCCACGCGCGCGTTCACGTCCATGGATATGCTCCATGGATATGGATATGCTTTGACATTTTTTTTGTCCTTCATATCCTTTTCAACTGTTGAAATCCGTTGAAATCTCTCGAAATAAATTTTAATTTAACCCTTAAAGCTATTTAGAAATTCGTTAAAATCCCTCGAAATCGTAAAAATTCATTAAAATAAGTAGAAATCATTTGAAATTCCTTGTACATATATAAGTTAAATTAAAGTTATTCATTAAATTTACCTAAAAAAACGCATCGTAACAAAATCCACCGTTGAAATAAAATGCTTGCGCGCATACCCATATTATAAAATTTTTAAATATTAAGTGTTCTAAAATTTTTTGAAAGGAATTCAATAATTTTAATATTTTTATGGATACCAATATTTTTTACGTATCTGAAGATCTTATGTGTTTCCCTAAATATTTAAAAATTTTAAACAGCAATATTTTTCAAATCTTCAACGAAAAGTTGTTTATATTTTCAAATTAAACCGAAAGGGATACAACAATTTTGGATAAGAAATTGTTTCAATTCTAAAATTTTAAATCCCATTTTTTCCATTCTCTTCAGAGAAGGTATTACATTTGTGTAAAATTTTAGCCCTCCGTTTTTGTCAAATTTCCACGTTTTGAGACCCCCTGAACCCGAAAAACAGGTTTTTACGAAAGTATCTGTCTGTATGTATGTATGTATGCATATAAGTATGTAGGTATGTATGTCTGCCTGCCTGTGAGCACGATAAATTTCGAAAGAATTGACAGATTGGATTAGCCTTTGGTATACTTTTTTACTACCCCAAAATGATGGTCAAGTTCGTTAGCCAGCCATTTTGGATAACAATTTAAAAAGAGCATTTTCAAAATTTTTGAGACCACTTTTATTAGAATTTGAAAATTCTATGTACGCCTGTTCATAGAATTCAAAAAGACGAACAATTTATCCTAATTACTTTTTTCGATGAAAAGCAAGTTACCAGAGTTAAAGCATTTACAAAATTCAAAAAAACAAACGAAAATGAAAATTTTAAGCCAAAATACGTACGATATGGAAAAAAGTTCAGAGGAGAGAAACATTGCTTTTTGAACACCCTATAACATTGTCATAGCAACTTTTTGCATTTTTTTTTAATCGAAAATTCAAATTTTGATCGCACAACAAAATAATGAAAAATCAGAATTTCCATTTTTTGGCCAAACTATACAACATACAAAAAAAAGATGAATAGACAAAAATTGTGCATTCAAAAAAGATCTAACAATTTTTCCATATTCACTTTTTGATAGGACGCGTAGTTTTTGTTCAAATTCGTAAAAAACAGCACCAACAATTTAACAAAAAATTAAATTTTTGGACAAACGACACAAGCTATGAAAAAAAGCTACAAACTTGTTATGAATTATTCTTTGATAGGATGCGTGGTCTTTGTTTTATTCGTAAAAAAACAACATTGAAAAATGTTTTTAATAGATTTTTATTTTCTTTTAACCGTGAAAAACAAGATTGAAAATAAAAAAATTACCTGTTTGAAAAAATGACAGAAGCTACAATAGCATTTGATTTAACAACATTTTTCGCCTAAATTATATCTAAAACTTTGCTCAAGCCCATTTTACGCTAGGATGCGCACTTTTTTCAATTATAAAAACAAATCAATGAAAATACGTATGTTTCAATATCAATGCATATTATGAATTTTAATAATATCAATTTATTGAAATGACACATTTTTTCAGGACAGCCGAGAATGAAATTTAATGCAAAATAAGAATCACATAATAATAAAGAAATCTTTAAAAATGAAATTTGTACTTTATTTTGTGATATCTCAATAAGCAGCCCGAGAACGAGGTATGTAAATAAATGTAATATACATTTGATGTAAAAGTGTTGAACATAATGTAGAAAAGTTCACATTTTGGACAAAATCGAAAGCGAAGCACAAGATACATGACGAAAATGTGTTCGTTAAAGCCTGTAACGGCTGTGCACAAATGTGGGGGAAATACAATGACCGAGCGCGTAGCGCGAGGTGAATACGTTATCGAGCGCGAAGCGCTAGATAAATATATTATCGAACGGGAAGCGCGAGAAGCAACAGTCGCGCGCCCTAGGCGCGTTCAAACTCGCGAGTCGCACGCACAGCGCGCGATGAGAATGTGCCCGCGCGGCGGGCAGTTTTTTTGTTTTTATTTTGGTCACAGAAAAAAGCTTTGGTTTCTTAATTTAAGGAAAAGTACGAGAAAGAGGTTTGTTTAAATTTTGATAAATCTTTATACTAATTAAATATTATATAGAATGTATGAAAAAATGTAACTAGTAAAAACGGCGCTCACAATTCGCCGAAATTTTAAATGCTGGTTTTTGGTATTTTTTGACAAGGCTGTGGCTACTCATCCCGAATTTCGGGACACTCCGTTTTGAAAATTGTTAAAATTCTAGAACTTATGAAATTTGTGTTCAATCGAAAAATGTTGTAAATCTTTAGTTCCTATTTGAATTGTGGTCTAATCGAATACTAATTTTTATAATACGTCTAGCATAATGATAATCGTTATTCAAATTTAAACTAAAGAATCTTCAATGTGGACAAACAGATCATCGTACTTTATTGTAGTTAATTTCAAATATATTTTATTTGAATAGATTCGAGGAAAAAATATTGTACCTTACAAGTTTTATTTAAATCCTAAACAGTTTAGTTTGAAATCAGTCCAATTTAAAAGAGTTGAATTAATTATAATATATAATTTTATAAGTTCAAAAACAGCTTTCACTATTCGCGATAGCATATCTAGTTTTGAATAGAATAAGTTTGTAGGGATGTATAATAAACAATTGTGTTTTCAATATTTTCGTATATTTGAAGAGAAAACGGGAAAAGAGGAGTTTTTAAAGAATAGGGGGAAAAGAGGAATTCGAAAAGGGGAATAGGGGAAAGACTCTGTAGCCTGTAATCAGTGAAAAGGAATCTTACTTTTTCAACTTCAAGGTGAATATTGATCATTAACGTTCCCCCAACATCGATGAAAGGCAAAATATCAAGCTGAGTAATGACTGGATATTCGTCTGTGAGTATAATCCACGATGTAAGCCATTCTTGTCCCTGACAAAATTGTAATTTTGAATTTTAATTCACCTTTTCACATTTTGATCAAATCTCTGGGTTAAATTTCAGTAGGATTAAACTGAGACCTTGCTTTTTTTTCGTACCTGCAGTAAGTAAACTTCAGAAAAAGACTGAGGGTGTTTTACTCTAGCAAGTTGGAATCTTGGAATGCAGGAATCTTCCGGATCAATATCTTCATCTTTGTGCAAACTCAGAGCTGAAGGATCCAGCCGACTTCTTTGATTATCCCTCTTAAACGACTGTGTTCCATTCCTTTTAGAATTTTTAATATACAATTCTGACAAAGATTCTTTTGGCAAGTACGACACACTTAACAGAGTTTTAACAACAGACTTTTCTATTATCTTCACTGGGCAGTCTGAAATATTTTTAATCAGGTATTATTTTCAATTTTAACTTGAAACTTTTCTATATTTTATTGAACGATATTTTTACCTGTGGTTGTAACTTCAACGTTGAAAGCAATTGTGGTATTTGATATGACTAGTAAATAATAATAACTTTCCTCGTAGGGCGAAAGTTCTGTGAATGTGTATGAATCCGAAGTTGATAGATTTCCAATAGGACTCGGATAAGTATGATTAAAAATGGGTAAAACTCTTGGTTCCAAAGTCAAGCCGAGTATGCAAGGATTACGAAAATCTTTTGGGGCTTTTAGAATGAAATTGCAGCCCCAAATTTGAACTTGGAAATGCCAAGTACCGGAAGGAATGAAAATCCTGAAAGTGATGAAAACAAATGTTTTGTGATAGGGTCCTTAGCAGTGGTGCAATCGAGGCCTAGTGGGGTCTGGCATGGTCTTGTCACACAGAAATTTCTTCCATTTCTGGGCCAAACATAAACTACTTCACCATTTTTTGATTTTTTCCCCCCCCCCCCCCCCCGGAAGTAACGTCGCCTTGGCTAAAGGCGGATTTTACGTTTAAAAATTCATTTAAATAAAATTGATGAATTTTCAACACAGAAAAAAAAGATTTTCTACCAAACAGTTGCATTTACAACCAAATAGCTCAATTTTCTAGTAAAAGATACGAATTTTCCAGAAAATGATTGAAGATTTAACCAGATAGTAAAATTTTAAAGCCAAAAATAATTAGAATGTTCAACAAAGTAGTTAAATTAAAAAAAAAATAGTTGAATTTTCAGCATACAAAGATGAATTTTCAGCATACAAAGATGCATTTTCAATCAAATGGTCGAATTCTCAAACAAAAAAGATTAAAATTCAATCAAATATTTCAATTTTCAAGACAAAAAGACAAATTTTTTAGAAGACAGTTGAATTCTTGTAATAAAAATTAATTTCTAACAAAGAAAGATGATTTTTCTACCATGAAAGATGAATTTTCAACAAAACAGTAAAGTTTACAAGCTAAAAAGTCGAATGATTTAGAAAACAGTGGACTTTTACATCAGAAAGATGAATTTTTTAAAAGATAGTAAAATTCTCAATCAAAAAGTTGTAATCTCAACAAACAAGAATAATTTTCTACCCAAAAAGACGACTCTTTGACAAAATATATGAAGTTTCAACCAAATTCTTAAATTTTAAAGCCAAAAAGACAAATGATTTACGAAAAAGTTTAATTTTCAACCCAAAAATCTGAATTTTCAACCAAAAAGTTTAATTTTCTACCAAATTCTTGAATTTTCAAGTATGACCATGAATCCTTAATAAACAAATTATTTTATTTCAAAGTAGTTCAACTTCAAGTCTAATAATCGACTTTTCATCAAAAAAATATGAATTCTCAACGAAGCATATAACTGTTGATATTTCAACCAAATAATTGCATTTTTAACCAAAACGGATGAATTTTCAACCAAGAAGAATAAACTTTCTACAAAGAAAGACGAATTTTCAGAAAAATTAAACATTCAACTAAAAAATATAAATTTTTTGCCAACAATGGAATAGTTTAATTATCAGTTTAAAAATTTTATTTTCAACCGAACATGAAACGAATTTTTATTAAAAGGTTTAATTTTCAACCAAATAGTTTAATTTTGATCAAAATTGTTGAATTTTCAAGTATAATTATGAATCCTTGAAAAACAAAATATTTTCTTTCAAAGTAGTTCAACATTAAGTCAAATAATCGACTTTGAACCAAAAGAGATGAATTCTCAACGGAGGATATAAGAGTTGATATTTCAACCAAATAACTGCATGTTGAACCAAAGAGGATACATTTTTGACCAAAAAGATTAAATTTCTACCAAAAAAGAATTTTCAACAAAATTCATGAATTTTCAATCAAAAAGTTGAAAGTTCAACAAAAAAGTAAAATTTCAAACCAAAAATGGAATAGTTTAATCGAGTCTCATTTTTCCTCACGACTCTTGAGGATTCTTTCTTTTGCTCTGGCGTGCTCAATTGTCAGTTGACACAATTTATTTTCGTCCAAACATGCAGCGAATTTTCATCAAAATAGTTGAACTTGCAACCAAAGAGATGAACCTTTAACTAAAAAAAAAATGAATTTTTAAAAAAGAAGTTTAATGTTTTATAAACAGATGACTTTCTAACAATATAGTTACATTTTCAATAACATAATTAATTTTTTGATCGAATAACATAATTCTTAACCAAATGAGATGAATTCCGAACAACAAATATAATAGTAGCCTTTTCAATGAAAAAATTAACTTTTACCCAAAAAAATAGTTGAATTTTCTTATTGGGGTTTAAATTCTTAATGTTATCTAAGTTCGTAACGCTATTTACACTCACAACTCCACCACCTCCTGTTACCAACCTTAGTTTTGCCCCCTTCCCCCCTCCTAAAACTGGTAACGTAGTTTATGGAATGTATCGCCAACCCACTTTTTATTTTAGGCCTACACTACTGGTCCATAGAGTCTAAATTATATTAAACTTATACTAAATTTTTCATTTACAATCGAATGGTCTTACTTGTAGTAAGAGGTTGTTTCACTTGTTTTCATGGTTTTTTGATAACCCAATGGTATATTTTGAATTCCACCCATTTGACTCCAAAGGGCCACTGATCCTATGCTGTAGCGACATTTGTGACCCAGACCCTGTAAGTTTCATTTAATTAAAGGTTACATTTTTTAAAGATAATATTTATTTAGCAGATTCATCAGATAATATTAGTAATTAGCCTTTCATTTTTCCTCACATGAAAAGGAAATTATAGTAATAAATTATAATTATGAAGGGCTCAAAATATGTAATTGTCATTGAAGACTTTAATGTAGGTGAAGGTCGTACGATTTGATTGATCTAAAATTAAACAAATAAAAATATTAGTTCTTGCCAAATAATGTAGAATACATGATGTCCCAGGAGAGATAACATCTAATATATAACACCCTGCTTTATAAGTAAGCGTATTAGATACGAGTCATTAAACCAAGAAGACATGCCCCTATTGAAATACCAGGAAATTTCTTAGATCGTGTATGAGTTCTCTTCCTTAACAAAAAATAAAGAAATGAAAATGTTAGAATTGAATATAAGTCTCATAGTTGTATAACAGGGTGGTCCAAAAATGCATTGGAACATTTTTTATTCGAATTTCCATGCAAATCCCCCTCCCCCCCAATGTGATCGAATCCACACAGCAATAACTGCGTTTAAAAAAATTATATTTACATAGAGGTTCCGCAAGTCCCATGAAGTTTAACACGTATTTCCAAACAGAAAAAAATATGTTTATGTACATTTTATTCAGAAACGTCAATATTAGGTGAATCGCGTTAAAACTCAACATTTTTAGTCAAAATTAGCTATAGAATATAAATGAATAATTACTTTTTAAATATCACCCCCACAAGTCTGTTTAATAGGGTCTTAAAAAACCCCATGAGTGAAAAATTGGGTTTTGCGAGATTTTGAAGCTAATTTTGATTTCTTTGCTAGATTTTTAATACCAATTGTTTTTAGTATATAAAATACTACTTTCTAATTATGACTATACGTTTACGTAAATTATTTTAACAATTTATTATTGTTTTTAGCAATCTTATCTTAGAATAGAGTTAGAAAGTCGCGGTTTTATAGATTTTTTCAACCTATTTTTAACTTTTCAGATAAAGCGAGGCAATAATCAATTAAATTTAACAAAAATAATTCTTTACACCATTCATTATCAGGATTATCAGGATGAGGAAATATAAAATTAAAGTTAACAAACATAATTATTTAAACAGTTTATTATTTTTTTAAATAATATTCTCTTTGAATAATGTTAGAATGTTGCGGGTTTTTCTGAAATTTTTAACTTTTTGTCTACTTTTCGCTCAGTGAGGTAATAATTATTGCAAGTTATGAAACACATATTTAAGCAATGTACTTTTATTTGTAACTATGATATTCATATTTTTCTAAAAAAACAGATATTTTAAATATTCTTTCAATTTTCGATAAGGAACATATTAAATGTAAAATTACTCATATAGTTATATGAGTTACTTATATAGTTATATAGTTACTCATATAGTTAAGGATTTTTTCGGTCCAAATGGAGCTGGAAAATGGGCTATTAGTACCGATACTCCGGTACGAACAGCCAGATTTTTTCGGTACGTGTAGACATTTCCTAAATTGATATTAGAAATATTAGTATTTATTATTTCTTCCTAACTAAAAAGGCAAAGGAAAGCAGAAAATTTAAAAACGCCCGCAACTATCTAGCATTATTATAGGAGATGATAGTTATGAATAATAATACATTGATTAAACCATTATATTTGTTAACTTGTATTAATTAATATCTCACTAGGTAAAAAAAGTACGAAATGTTAAAATTTTCAGAAAAAAACTGCAAGTATCTGGCATTACTATAGGTGAAGATAGTAATAAACAATAATAATTTGTTTAAAAAATTATGTTTGTTAAACTCAATTAATTATTACCTCGCTCTAAGCGGAAAGTAGAAAAAAAGTTGTATATTTCAGAAAAAACATGACTTTCTAGCACTATTCAAAAATAATATTATTAAAAATGATAATAAATTGTTTAAAAAATTATTGTTGTTAACATGAATTCATTATTACCTCACTGTAATTGAAAGATGGAAAGAAGGAAATTTTTTAGAAGAAACCTCAACTTTCTAACCATATTCTAAGAGAATATTGTTATAAATAACAGTGAAAGGTTCAAGCAATTATTTCTGTTTGATTTAATTGATTATTATCTCGCTTTAACTTAAAAGCTAAAAACAAGTTGAAAAATTCGGAAAAACCCGCGACTTTCTAATCCTATTCTAAGAGAAAATTGCTATGAACAATAATAAATTACTTTACGAATGTAGAGTGTCAACTGGATTCGCCTAACATCGACGATTCTGAATAAAATTTACAAAAACGTATTTTTTTCTTATGGGAAATACGTGTTAAACTTCATAGGGCTTGCGGAAACTCCGAATATAATATTTTTTAAACGCATTTATTATTATTTTTTTTTTTTAATTTGTGGGCGATATGTATGAAAATACGAGAAAAAATATATATATCATCCTATTGTATGATCTATAGACTATTCTTAAAAAATAAATAAAAACTTTCCCTAGAATATAATTGATTATGTAAAATGAAATTATTATCCAATAAAAGAATCTTACTTGTAAGAGAAAGGAAAAGAATTTTAATAGATTATCAAGAAATAAATTTGGGCTAAATTTTAACGACAAGCTTCAAAAATTACTTTCTACATAAGAATATATTTAACATAATTATCATTAAATTAAAATAATCTTATTTATAAAGCATAATAATTTTCTCAAACGATAAAATAAACAATTTGCAAATATGTAGTAAAAAAGTTATAAAAACAATAAAATTAATCATTATACGAGAGAGAAACTCTGATGATGTTTAAAGTTCTAAGGGTTTAGATTAAACCTTCAAGTTTTTTCAAAAAATGAATAAAATTGTTTATTCACCTGCTGTTGTACTTTTTCATCCCAATGCGATAAGTATGCACCCACGAACCAATCACCAGATGGTGGACCATAAACGGGAATAATTGTAATAATTTTTGGTTCGTAAGTCGTCCAGGTAGACACAGAAAATGTGTAATTTCTTTCAAAAATCACATTTGGAGGAAAGGTCGCGTTTCCTTCTGAAATTATTGGATAGCTGCCCCATTGTAAATATCTGAAAAAATAAACTATTAATAATCTTCGAATTTATTTCTTTACTTTGCCCACATTGAAGTTGCTATGTTTCCGCTCGTCATTATAAAAATTTAATAACAAAATTTTTAATACCTCTGATAATTTTATGTTTGAAAATAAAATTGTATTAAATGTACTATTTTTATCAATGATAATAATATTTTTATCCCTTGTTGATCCCATTGCACGGAAATTCTTTATCGTTGATTTTCAAGTTAAAAATTTAGCACTTTAGATTAAAATGATTCAATTTTAAAAATCGTGGGGCACAATTTGAAAATTAATTATTTTTAAAGACTTAGTTTCAAGATCCTAATTTAAGAATGCTTCCGTTTTCAAGCGAAGTTTGGAATTGTTTAATTTTTAACACTTCAAATTATTATTTTTCAATGTTTTCAATTAGTTTAATATTTGAGGTCTTCAAACTAAACTATTAAATCTTTCAAAATGGGTCAATTACATACTAAAAACCTTAAAATTCAGTTTTAAATTGAATAATTTTAGATTTAAATATTCTAAATTGCTTGGTTTCAATTTTAAACGTACAGGATTGTTTCGTTTTCAAATTCTTCGAAATCAGAATATCAAATTGAAGGCTTGATAGTTGCACAAATTGTCAGATTGAAGAATTTTCAACAAAACAATTTTTATTCAGTGCCTCCGGAATAAATTCAGAACAATGAAAAATTAAGACAATAATTTCTCAAATTCAAGCTTTAAAAACATTTTATATTCTTTTTTTTCAATTTTTGAATTTCAGTGTAATAATTCTAAATAAAGTGTTAAAAATGACACGATTTTTAATTGAAAAGTTGAGAAAAATTGTTTAATTTTGAATGGCTCCAATTTCTGAGTTTTGATTTTTCATGTTGAACATTTTTAATTTTTATTTAAACAAATTTTTTTATTTAATTTTTAAACGATTTAAATTTACTTAGAATATCTGAAATTTGAAAGAGTTTGAGTATAAAAAAAGTTTTAATATGACAATTCTAGGTAACTAAGATTTTCATCATTTTTAAATGAAGTTCGGATTACATTAATTTTCAACGTTTCATAGTAGGAATATTTGAAACCTTTTTCATTTTGAATGGTGAAAATGATAGTGAATTTATTTTTCTTAGAAAAATGTGTCTAATTAATTTTCATTACGTAATAACAATTTATTCTGAAATAATTCAATTTCGAGATTCTTCAATTCAAAATACATAATATTATTCAATTTTGAGAGCTTTGATTCAACATTTTTCAAGTTCTAACACTTTTAATTTCGAATTATTCAATTTCAAACGCTCTTATGTAGAAATAATACAAGGGCAATTCCTATTCATTCCATTCGAAATATTTTCCCTTTTTAAAAAGGTTACTTAATCTGAATTGCTTGAATTCCAACCTTTTCAATTCAAAACGATTAATTATTAATTAGTATTTCAAAAATTTGTCGAACTTACTATTTAGAAGTTTGGCAAATAATAGATTTTTAAATGCATTCACTGCTAGTATATTATAATAAATGGATTTAAATATGCTTTATTGCTTTTACAGTTAATTATAAATATTTATCCAATAAACTTACATATGCACTTTTCTGGATGGGCATTCCTTGCCATCCATGAATGCCGCGAATTGCCAAGTGGCCCTCAGGACTTCTTTAGGAACCGCATAATGAAACATTGCTACATCTGCATAGTTTTTGAAGGAATGTAGAGATCCTTCTTGGCTTGCTTGTGGTTCGATTGTTTGGCCATCTAATGACAAAACTTAGCTGATGCATTAATGTAACATTAATTATAATTTCTAAATGTACGATCTGATTGAAAATAACTAAAGTGTTGCAGTACAGAACTAGATAACCAACAAGATATGAATTTATCAACAGAGCGAAAAAACATTCTATAAATTCGAATTCACTACTTAAAGATAAAATAAAAATCCAGTCTTGAGTAGAAGTATTGTCGAATTGAGGCAAAACAAGTTTGTTTCAATAAAGTTATCCAGGCCCGAGGTAATGGATGTGGAAGCTGACAATCGCAATGTGACACTGACCACAAATTGGAACTCGCTCGGCTGCGGATTGCGATACAAAATTTAATATTCAGTTTCAAAATAAAACAAAAATACCAACAAAAACATCACAGTATAACATACAATTTTCGCTAAAAATAAAAAAAAATTAGAGAATACATTTTTTTTTCATTTAATGACAATAATTTCAAAAAATATCAATGCTGAAAAGTTGAAAAAAATATTATTAAATTAAAATTCTAACTAAAATTTTAATTACATTCTTCTTTTCAAAATATGGTGAAAAAAATTATACATAAAAATCCCTTGACCACATTCTCTCTTAATGTTGAAATTCTTAATTTTAAATCTACAAATAATCCCCTTTAATGAGGAAAATCGTAGAAAATTGTATGCGAAATGAGAAACATTTGTGATTTTTAAATATTCTTGCGCGGTTAAATTGAAACTTTCAAATTATCGAAACAATTATTAGAAATATTATAAATGTTTTATGTTAGTTCTTTTCGTTGGGAATTAATTTTTTTTTAAATCATAAAGTTTCGAAGAATTAAAATTTTCTAAGAATTTTAGGTTGTGTGAGGTTTTTAACCGAAAATTAACATTTTTAAACAAAAGTAATCACAAAGATTCCCAACGATTTATGTTGGGAATTTACGTTTTCCTCAGTTATTTCGAACACAAATCGATTTCGAAGAAGATTTACAATTCTGAACAATTTTGTGTTACGTTATGTTAGTATTATTCGTCGGAAATTATTGGCATTTTTAATAAAAAATACAAGTTTTCAAAAAATTACATTGCGTTGATATGTTTCACCGGAAATCGGTGTTTCGAACCATGAAATTTGAATTTGAATCCAATGATTTTTGTTTAAAATAATGACATTTACAAGTTTGAACAATTTAGAATTTTATTAGTGTTTTTCGTCGGAAATTGACATTTTTATTTTTTTTTTTTAATTAGATTCCAAAGGAGATGTATGATTTTTCAACAATTTGAGGTTACGTTGGCGTTTAACGAAAAGTTGAATTTTTACCAAAATATGTAGTTAAATTTTTAATCAAATAGCTGAATTTAAAAAAATTATACAAAATAGTTGCATTTTTGAACGGATAGTTAAATTTCAACCTAATTTTTAAGTATGAAGATAACTTTTCAGTGAAAAAAAAATGTTAACAAAACAGTTTAATTTTCAAACAGAGATGAATTTTCAACTGAAATGAATCTGCAACCACGAAAATAAATTTTTAACAAAGTGGGTCAACTTTTAATAAAAACGACAAATTGTTAACGTAGAAGACGCATTTTCTACAAAACAGTCGAACTTTCAACCCGAAAACATTAATTTTCTACCAGAAAGGTGAATTTTCAATTGAATAATTTAATTTTTAACCGAAGAGATGGATTTTCAAATAAAATTATCACTCTTTAACACACACACACAAAAGAATAATTTTTAACAAAGTAGTTCAACTTTTAATCAAAAAGTTAAATTTTCTAACCAAATAGACGAATTTTCATCAAATAAAGATTTTTCAGTCAAGAAAGAAAAAAATGCATTCAAATCGTTGAACTTTTAAGCCAAAAGACGCATTTTTTTGTAAAACAGTTGCATTTTCAACCCAAAAATATAAATTTTCAACGAAAAAGTTTATTTTCAACCAAATAGTTACAGTTTTAACGAAAAAAAGAGGACATTTTAACGAAAAAGATTACTTTTTTCTAAAAAGAGAAATTTTTAATAAAGAAAAAAAAAATAAAAAGGTACACTTTCAAGTAAAAAATTAATTTTTAATAAAAAAATAATTTTTAACAAAATAGTTAAATTTTCAACCAAAAAGCTGAATCTACAAAGAAAAAAATAAATTTTTGACAAAGTGGTCAACTTTTACCCAAGTAGTTGAATTTTCAATTTAAAAATAAATAAATGTTCAGATAAAAGTAGAATAGTTGAATTTTGAATCCAAAAAAAAGATCAAATTTCCACAAAAATAGATGAATGTCTAAACCAAATAGACGTTTTTTCAACAAAAGAAGTGAATTTTCTACCAAGAATTTTCCCTGACCATTAATATTCAAATACCAGAATCTTAATTTTGTAACATTTTCAACATACAATATTCTATGCACAGAATAAAACAATTACAATTTAAAATAAAGAAATTCAAATTTATTATCCTTGACAGTTATTTGAAGAGCCTCTTATAGACATTTCCTGACTTTCCTCGAACAATAAAATACGGCTACACTGTACAAATAGTGCGGCATAATACGTATTTGCGTAGTTTTGTATACGGAATTTTGTCCGAAAAAAAGCAGCGAATAATAAAACAAAAATGAAATAAATGCGATCAAGTTATTAAAACAAAGCAGTGACAGAATTCCCCTTATAAAAAATGTGTCAACTAGGAAAATAATGACAGACGTATCATTTTTTTCTGTTATTTTTTCGTAACTTCAGAGAAAAAGAGAGGATGATGACAGAAAAATGATAGGCCTTTCATATTCTGCCATTTCAGGGATTTCAGGGAAAAAATTACAGGAAAGAAATGACACGCTTCCTATTATTATTTTCCTGTCATATTTTTTCCTTAGGATGAAATATATTCATAATATGAAAAAGCAATAATTGGAGAAAAACTCAATAAAGACTGTGTAAAAATGACTTACTTCTCAATAGTAATAACAAGATAAGAGCAGAAAACCAGTATGAAAAAGAGAACATTTTGTTCCTAATACAAAAAAAACACGAAAACATTAGCCATTGACATTTAGAAGGATTTTTTGACAAGCAAAAAAGAAACAAAGAGCAGAAGTAGAATGTTTGGCCACAGTTCATGAAAATCTCTAGATTGTATTTTTTAGTCTAAAACTTGCAAATTCAGCGTCCTCTGTCCAAAATTTCAGTATACCTGCCGCTAGGTAGTGCCAGAGATCTCTGGTAGTGCTAACCTAACTGTTTCAGTCAAAGTTCCGCGAAAATTCAAAATTAATAAATGAAAAATAGCTTTTTTATACAAATAAATAATAAAAACGTTAATTTTATTCATAAAATAAAGAGAAAAAGTCAGCCATTCAGTTTTCTAAAAAAATTGATATTCTATGTACGGTCAATTTTTCTTGCGTAGTTCTGAATTTCACAAATATAAAATTATTGTCTACTGAAAGAACGTTCCAAAGTACAAGTTTTCAAAAGTTTTCTATTTTTATAGCGAAAACTAAAAATTATCATATTTTCGGGTTAAAAACCCAACAGTTTTGTTGAAAAATTATCTTTTTGACTTGAAAATTCAAGAATTTGGTTGAACACTTTTTTCTTTCTAGTAGAACATGAAGTTTCTTGTTTGAGAATTCTTCTTTTTGGTTAAAAGTTATTCTTCCTCTTTAAAAATTCATCTGTTTTGGTTTAAAATTCATTTATTTGGTTGAAACTTGAAATATTTTGTTGAAAATTCGTTTTTTTCGGTTAAAAATTAATTTTTTTTTCAAACTGGAAACTCAAGTATATACTTATAAATATTCAGTTGAAAAATGTACTGTTTTTTTATTTGAAAATTTGACTTTTTGGTAGAAAATTATTCTTCATGTTTAAAAATTCATCTTTTTCTCGAAAATTCATTAGTTTTGTTTGAAAATCCTTTCTTTTTTTTGTTCAAAATTATTTTTAAATTGAAAATTAAACTATTGTATTTTTGGTTAAAAATTGATCTTTTTTATTTGAAAATTCAACTGTATGGTTGAAAATTCATTTTTTTTGGTAGAATATTATTATTCTTGTTCGAAAATTTTTCTATTTTGTTGAAAGTTCGTTTTTTTTTGGTTGAAATTAATTTTTTTAATGAATATTGAACTATTCCATTTTTTTAAAAACTATATCTTTCTTAGTTGAAAATTCATTTCTTTCGCTGAAAAAATGTGGGTTTTTTATTAAAATTATTTTTTTAACTGAAAATGTAACTATACCATTCCTGGTTGAAAATTCGTATTTTTTTGTGGATGATTAAGTTTTTCTTCAATTAAAAATTCGTCTTTTTGGAAGAAAATCTTTTAGTTTTGAAATTCATCTTTTTGGTTGAAAATTCATTTGTTTTGTTGAAAATTCAAATATTTCGTTGAAACTTCGTTGCTTTGGGTGAAAATGATTTTTTTGCTGAAAATTTAACTATTCCAGTTTTAGTTAAAAATTTATCTTTTTTAACTGAAAATTCAACTATGTGATTGAAAATTCATGAATTTTAAAAAAATATTCTTTTGTGGTAGAATATTATTCTTTTTGTTTGTAAATTCATTTCTTTGGTTGCTAATTGAACTATTTCGTTCGAAATTCTATTTTTTTGTCTGAAAAATTAAGTATTTTAGTTTTGGTTAAAGTGTTTTTTTTTTTTTTTTTTAGTTGAAAATTTAAGAATACTGTTAAAAAATCGTTCCTTATTTTAATTGAAAATTTACCTGTTTTAGTTGAGACTTCAACTATGTTGAAAATTTATCTTCCTTGTTTGAAAATTCCTCTTTTTATTTGAAAATTGAACTATTTCATTTGGCGGCCCTGTCTAAGGCCCCGCATGCGACCCTTCATGCGACCCTGTCCTACCTGGCTTCCACCAATTTATGCTGAAGGCCACTGAAAGCGGTGCCCAAAACCCGTCTTATATCGGGATTTGAGTTGATACTTCAACCAGCTTCAACATTCAGTGTAAAAAAAAGTAGAGAAAGTTATGAAAACTCGTACTTTGAAACGTTCTTTCAGTAGAAAATAATTTTATATTTGTGAAATTCAGAACTACGCAAGAAGACTGGCCAGTAATTAAAATATTAAATTTTTTCTTTTAAAAACTGAATGAAAAAGAAACAGAAGAAACAATTTTAATTTGGTTAGATTTGACTTTATAAACAGGCATAGTATGGAAATCATTAATAATATGAATAAATAAGAACAAAATATATATTCATTAAATATTTATAATTATATTTAGAATAAAAATAAATCAGAATAAACGGGCGCATTCCCCCTCCGTTAACCACCGTCCCAATCTGTCCCAACGACCAAGCAATCCTACTGATTGCTTCTGACAAGCACCAGGTGGCCAAACAATTCTACATTATCTACAGCAGAGACAGTCGCTGTCCGCATTGTGACTTTGTGAGTAGTTTTCAATCTATACAATTTAGTTCGTGGCTTTGTGGGTCCGATGTTTATGGTAGTCAGGTAGAGTTGTGCATAGTGTTGAACGTTTTGAGTGTAAATTATTTAGTGAATAACTCATTTAAATAGCATATTTGTTTTTTACTGTGCGGGGGGGCTTCTTGATATTCTCATGTGTGCATATTTCTAAAAAGTGCGGGGGGAAAGTGGATTACTGTAGTAGTTTTCTAGTTCGTTCCCGAAGGACGAGCTAGGCTTGTTCGTCCTTTGAACTCTTTTTCGCTTCCTCAACATTTTACGAGTCACTCGAGCTCGTTCGTGAACATCCTACTGCCCAGATAATAACCAAAGTGCTGAAAAAAATTCTGGAGTCGCCGCAAAATCCAATTAGCACGCCTGCTTTTGTAACCTGACAAGATAAGAGGTGAGTTTGATTTCACGATTTTTGTCTTGTTTGTAAACGTGTAAATAATACGTTTACAGGTTTTCATCACATTTGTTTGTGTTTTGGGTGACGTTTAGTAACAAAGGACGGCCATCGAGTTTTAATGTTTTTTAAGTTGAGTTATTTATTTATTATATAGAGGAGGTTTCTGTTATGCAAAAGTTAAGTTTGTTTGTGATTCAGAGCGGCTAGAATTTCCCAGGTGGCTCTTTGATTTTAGCTTGATCGTCATTTTTTCGTAATATATGTTTTTCCAGATTGTTTCTCTGCCTTATGCAAGAATTGATACCCTTGTTTGTGACTTTATTTCACTTTGTGTTTATTTTATTTTCGAAATGGCTTTGGCTAATTTTCTCAGTATATTGTTTACATTTGCTGTAATTTGTTTTAAAGACATTTTTCGTCAAAAGCCAGCAAGTCGCTCTTGGCCAGGGAGCCTATTAAAATAATACGTTCATTTTCTTTACGTTATATTATCGTTTACCGGAACTTTATTTTCCTTCTGTTTTAAAGGAGGAAACCAAATTAAAATGATCCATTAATATTGCTCAAAAAGTATAGACTTTCATTTCCTATTTTAATAACGAAACATAAGGAAAGGTTTTGTTCTAAGAGTTGTTTTCTTATTTTTCCCTCTACTTTTTTTTTTACTTTTTCCGTGTACGTTTTTGTACAATTTTATTGAATAAATGATTATCGTTGATGGTTTATTATTTAAAAATATTAATATTACAGAGCAGATAGATTTTCAAATTTTTATTAATTAGGTAATTCAAGTTCTTGAAAAATACTAAAGAATTTGAAACATATTGAGCTTCTACAGTATTTTTCTTTTGATCGAAGTTTAAATATGGAAAATTTCAGGATTTTAATTACATACATTATTTTAGTTTCCATGTGACCTGCAAAGATTGATCACACAACGGCCTCGACAAATCTTAGATACTTTAGAATTTAAGACTCAATCGAAATCTTAAATTATTTATATAAATTTTCTGTACAGTTTTTACACTTAGATCATCAAGATGTGGACTTCACAGAGCACAAATCCTTCAACAGCTCCAAGCGCAATCACTAATCCACCAAATGCTCAAAATTTACGAACTTTAGGCATGACTTCTGCGATCAGCGTCGCAGAGCCAAAACCCAGCGATATTGCTAGAACAACCGAGCTGAAAGAGGCGCTCAAACCTTATAATGTCTTCGAATCTGATGAAGAATTAAATCATAGGATGGAAATTTTAAGGTTTGGTTCAATAAATGTTTCCACCATAATTGAGAAGAAGAATATTCTAAGAAGTTAATTTTTCCATTACAGCAAATTGAATTCCTTAGTGAAGCAATGGATAAGGGATGTAAGCGTTGCCCGAAATATGCCAGCCAATTGCGCCGAACAAGTTGGGGGCAAAATTTACACATTCGGCTCCTATAGGTTAGGGGTTCATCACAAAGGAGCTGATATTGATGCACTTTGTGTCGTTCCTCGTCACGTAAATAGGACCGATTACTTCACTTCCTTTTTTGATTTACTCAAAAGTCAGTTGGAAGTTACAGAACTGCGTGTAAGTCATTGTTGTGATTTTTGAAAAGTAGAATAACTGCATTTTTCTGGTCCCGTAAAGTATACTCTTGTCCTTTATTTCTCTATATTTTTTACCCTTACAAGATACTCATTTATTTTGACAATTTCAGGCTGTGGAAGAAGCTTTTGTACCAGTTATAAAAATGAATTTCGATGGAATAGAAATCGACATGCTCTTTGCTAAACTGACCTTGAAAGAAATCCCAGACACCATGGTAAGCTTTATTTGCTAGTATTTAAATACAGGGATCACAGTCCGTCCCCTTGTTTCTTTTTGATGATACCAATTTTAGATATTTCCTAAATCAAAATGATCAAAAAACAGGGGAAATAATGAGATTTTTCACGAAAATAGGAGTATAAATTGTTTTAAACAATTTAAATAAATTATTTAAATATTTATAATATTAAATATTATTATTATTTATAATATTAAATAATTTAAATAAATGTTAATGTTTATACTATATTTAATTCGATTTTAAACGCTTGAAGTAGAATTCTCGAGCAAAAAGATGAATTTCCAACCAAGAATATTAATTTTCTACCAGAAAAGACAATTCTTCAACTGAATGATCCAAATGTAATATTTGATATTTTAACCAAAAAAGATTTTAGTTTTAAATAAAAAAAATGTTTAATTTGTAAAAAAAATGACTTTAACAAAATAGTTTATTGTTGGACCAAATTCTTGAATTTTCAAGCGAAAACATACTAATTTTCTTTTTAAAAAAACACAGTTTAATTTTCAATCCTATATATGAATTGTCGATAAAAAAGTTAGTTTTTTAAACTAAATAGTTGAATTTTTAACCGAAAAATACTAATTTTCCACAAAATAGTTACATTTTCAACCAAAGAGTTGAATTCTCTTCTCAAATGATCAACCAAGAAGACCATTTTTCTTAAAAAACAGTTGAGTATCTGACAAGATTGCTAATTTTTCAACAATATAATTAAATTTTTGACCATGAAATGATGAATTCTCAACAAAAATGTAATAGGCTATTTTTTTACAAAAAAATTTAATTTTAAATAAAAGCTAGTGGAATTTTTCCAAAAAGACGAATTTTCCACAAAGTATTTGACTTTTCACCCAAAAGGTTTTTTTAAAAATAAAAAATAGTTGAATTCGTCCAAAAAGACGAATTTTCAACGAGATACTTGATTTTTCAACCAAAAAAGATTATTCAATCAGGAAGGAAACAGTTTCAACTTAATTGTTGTTATATGATGCCAAAAGGATGAATATTGAATGAAATAGTTGATTTTTCAACCAAAAAGGTGAATTCTTACGCATGTATATTCATTTTCTACCAAAAGGGTAATTTTGCAACTAAAATGATGACCCTTTAACCAAAAAAAAGTGTAACAAATTTCTTCAACTTTAAACCAAGTAGTTGAATTTGTAACAACGTGAGATGAATGCTTAACAAAAAATGTAATATTTTATACTTAACCTAAAAAGATTTTAATTTTGAATGAAAAACAGTTGAATTCATCTAAAAAAATACGACTTTTCAAAAAATAGTTGACTGTTTAACCAAATTGTTGAATTTTTAAGCCAAAAAGACGAATTTTCTACGAAACAGTTGAATTTTCAAGACAAGAATATGAATTAGAAACAAAAAGGTTCATTTTCATCTCGTCAGTTGAATTTTTAACAAGATAGTTAAATTTTCGACACAAAAGAGCGAATTTTCGACAAAATAGTTACATTTTCAACAAAACTGATGTCTTTTAAACTAAATTATTGTTGAACCGAAAATATTTATTTTTTACGAAACAGTTGAATTTCTAACAAAATCTTTGATTTTTCAACAAAACTATTACATTTTCAACCATGAAATATGAATTCTTAATGAAAAATGTTATGGTCTTTAATATTTAAACAAAAAAGTTTCTAATTTTAAATAAAAAAAGTAGCTGAATTCATAAAAAAGGTAGTTGAATTTATAAAAAAGATGAATTTTCAACGACGTATTTAATTCTCCAATAGAACAAGATTTTAAATAAACAACAGTTGAATTCATCCAAAATTACGACTTTTCAAAAAAATAGCACAACAGAATTGGATTGTTAAACTAAATTGTGGATTTTTCAAGCAAAAATCCTAAAATATGAATTGTCAATAAAAAGGTAATTTTTTAACTAAATAGTTTCTAAGGTAATAGGTGATAATCGTTGATTTTTCAAAAAATAATTAAAAAAATGTAATAGTTAATATTTCAACAGAAAAAGAATTTTTAATAAAAAATAGTTTAATTCGACCAAAAAGGACGAATTTTCAATGAAATAGTTTATTTTTCAACCAAAAAAGATTATTCCGTCGAAAAAAATCAACTTAATTGTTGAATTTCTCACAAAATAATTAAACTTTCAAACAGATAATTCAAAAAGATGAATTCTCAACGAAAAATATAATAGTAGACTTTTGAAACAAAAAGTATGAACTTTCAACCCAAAATAGTTGGATTTTCTTTTTAAGCTCTATTAATTCAGTTCGCATTAAAGTGGAAAAAATTTATGAGAATAAGGAATAAAAGTCTATCTACTACTAAAAATACTTTTCAAAAAGAAGTCAAATGTGAATATTTTTCAATTCTATTTTTATCTAATTTTAATGTTCGATCTTATTAAATCTTTTTCTGGTATATTTTTATCAGTAGAAAGTGCTGAAGTGTTCAACAGATTTCCTAAAGCTAGCTAAACAATATTTTAACACAAATATGACTAGAAAACTTGCGGGATAAAAAGCGCTACTATTAGAGCGCACTTTTGTTCAATGCTCACGAGGTACCTACATTATATAAAGAGTTTTAAATAATACATTAAATCCTCCTTTTAATCTCCTTTTCTCCGAAAATAATCACCTTTTTTTACCAAAAAATGAACTACTGAACCGCTGTGATCTCTGTAAATACTTAATGAATAACTAATTATTGATTTTAAGGCTTTTCTTCAAGACTGAGATATTATAACCCTATTTCCTTCCAGGATCTCAGAGACGATACTCTTCTTAAAAATCTGGACCCAAAGTGCGTAAGGAGTTTGAATGGATGCCGAGTGACGGACGAGATACTTCGTTTAGTTCCTAACATTGAAAATTTCCGTTTGGCGTTAAGAGCTATCAAGCTCTGGGCGAAAAGTAAGACTTATTTTTAATTATTATAAAAATATTTATTTTTATGTGAGAGAGAAGTTGAGATTTAAACTGAGTGATCTTGGTATATGGGTATTTCCCCATATAAAGGTCACTTTTGCTTCCCCGTGTAATATCTTTGCGAATATTTAATGATTTATTTTTAAATTTGGTAAATTTCTTTTTGATAACATTGACAAAAAGCATAAGAGAGATACTGATTATTTGACCCGTCAAACATATTAAACAAGCATTAAATACGTGCAGAATGACTTTTCTTTATTCTTCACTTACAAGTTGCTAAGTTTGAGGAGGATTTTCGAATATAAAGTTAATAAAATACAAATTCTGACTAATACTTTTTGAAAGAATGTCCCAAAAACTATCATTCTTTCGTATGGATATTGCTTCCTCATAGAGGAAGGTTTGTAATGACCTAAATTTTCAAATATACTTTTTTGACATATTTTGATATAATTCGAGGCCAGGAGCTTTTTTCTGTTCACCATATCTCGGAAAGTATGAGCTATGATCATGCAATGTGGGCAAAGTCTAGCTCCGATTGATATTCAGGTCTGATAGGATTTTGAGGTAGATCGACCATCTCGAAGTAGTTTTTTCTTGTGATTAAAAATTTAAAAAAAATGTTATCTTATTTCAATAAGGAGAACATTTTTGATATTCAAAATACAACAATACGATATCTAGCGTATTTTTTCGCGTCTCTGAGAGCCACCGATTGACCTATTGTGAAAACTTTTGTGATCTACCAGTACCGATTTATAAAGTTTCAAAAAATGGTTTATTCTGTTTATATAAGAAATTTGTTTTGATATTCATAATACGGCAATATTACATTAAGAGTATTTGTTCGCGTCCTTGAGACGCATCGATTGACTTCTTAATGAACCTTTTATGACCCACCATTGCCGATTTATGAAGTTTAAAAAAGTTGTGTATTCTGTTTATATGACATAAACTTGGTTCATATTATGAGTACTATAGTATTGTATCTGACATGTTTGTTAGCGTCTTCGACACACATCGAATGACCTATTGACGGACCTTCTATAACCTCTTATGATCTAGTAATACTGATTTATAAATTGAAAAAAAAAAATGTATTTTATCTTGTTGATATAAGGAACACTTGTTTAATATTGGGAATACAACTATGATGTATATATTTGTTCGCGTGTTAGAGACGCATCGATTGCCAAAAGTAAGAACTTTTCATGACCTACCATAACCTACTAATATCGATTTTAAATTATCAACAAAATTAATTTCCTTGTTTATAAAAAGCGTCTTCGAGACGCGTGGGTTGATCTTTTGACGAACTTATGAGGGACCTTTATTAATTGATCAATAGCTACTCAAAAAGTTTTAACAAAAGTTACATTGTTTATATGAGATTTTAATTTGAAATATAAAACTACCGTAGGTTAAAGAGTCGTTCGTTGTAACAGAACACGTAAATTGACATTTTGGTGGGCCCTCTAATTTTATGAAAATAAAATATTCGGAAAGACAGAAACATGAGCTTGAAAAATATTGAAAGTATCAATTTTGTTCTTTTTTTAGGGAAATCCTCCCTCTATGAGGAAGCAAATTTATTTGATAACTATAAGGAAGCAAAATGCTCGTAAAATGAGCACAAATAAATACACCCATGGTGAATACGTCTATAGTACTTCGCAGCCGTATTTGGTTTATCGCACTCAACACAAGAAAATTTTAAGTTTAAAAGTTTCCCTTAATTTTTTTCCTTTAACGAATATCAATGTATTTCTTTAATAACTAAATCTAAGTATCTCATCTGTGTATGAATAGACGGCAGATATTGAAAGATTTACATGTATTTTACACGCAGGTAAATATTTCAATTGTAACCCAACACATCTTTAAAGGAAGTGATAGTGAATAATCCCCACAAAGAACTTTTTTATTTAATCTTTTAAACAAGTAAAGTCAGTGCTTTTTTTTATCATTCCAACTGTAAATCATAAAAATTGATATATTAACAAAAAATGTTCAAAATGCCATACCTTTAAAATATAAACCTTCAAAATGAAAAAATTAACATTTCCGCATATATTTTCGTATTTCGAGATTTTTGAATTGTAACTCTTCAAAATTGTAGAACTTTAAATTGCAAATCTTTGAAATTGAAGACTTAGAATTTTTTATTTTGAAAATTTTCAATTAAAAATTATGCAAGTTTGAAGTTTCAAAATAAAAAATTCTGTATTTTCGATGACTTCCATTTGAAATTTCTTCAATTTGGAAGATTTAGAATTGAAAACTCTTGTGAAGCTTTAAGAATTCTTATTTATACTTCTTTAAAATCGAATAACTTTCAATTTTAAATCTTCACAATTGACTAATTTTCAATTTTAACTTTTTCTACATATATTTTCGAAATTTGAGAATTTTTTATTGCAATTCTTCAAAATTTTAGAACTTTGAATTGTCAATCTTTGAAATTGAAGAGTTTTTAATTTTGAATATTTACAATAAAAATGGTGCAAGTTTTGCAATTAAAAATTCTGTAATTTCGATGGTTTACATTTGAAATTTCTTCGGCTTGGAAATTTAGAATTGAAAACTCTTCATGCTTGACAAAATTTGTGAATTTTGATTCGTACACCTGTAAAATGAAATAAATTTCAATTTTAATTCTCCAGAATTGGATACTTTTCAATTTTAAATCGTCAAAAATGAATTTTCCAAAAAAAGTATTCAAAATTACATAATTTTCTATTTGAACTGCATATTCCAAGAAAGCTTAAGTTTCTCTAATTTTTCACTAAATTTTGTTAATCTTCAGTTGTAAATCTTAAAAATGGAAGAATTTTAAATTACATAGCGTTAAAATATAAATCTTGAAAATTAAATACTTTTTTATTTTGTAAATTTATAATTAAAAATTATGCAAGTTTTATGTTTTACAATTAGAAATTTTGTAATTTTGATGATTTACATTTGAAGTTTCTTGAATTTGGAAGATTTAGAATTTGAAACTGGATAAAATTTACGAATTTTCATTTATGCATCTTTAAAATTGAATAAATCCAACTTTAAATCGTCAAAATACATATTTTTAGATTCTTTAATTGCGTATTGAATCATTAATTTTCAGTTTAGAAATTCTATTACTATATTTTAATTGAATGACGGTAAAAACTTTAGAATACTCATTTATATGAAAATGGGATCACTATTGTAGATTCTGAAAAATAACCGATTAGTTTTTCAAAGCAATGTTTTAAAAAATATGAAAGAATTATTTTTAAGCTTCTATATTTTAAAAATTGCTTGTTCTGTCACCAATAAATAGTTTGGATAAAAAAACACATACATTCGAATCTCCTAGCTGTCCTAAATCGGGATGTAGGAAATCTCCAAGCTGCCCCGGAAATGCGTGGCGCCCTCTGTTGTACAGAATCACTGTTTTCAGGGCCGTGATTATTATTATCTATGTTATCCCTTTTTCAAAACAAAATATTTTTTTCAAAAATGCTTTGTTCCGCGACATATTTCTCAAATCACTTTTCGAAATTTTCTTTATTTACTTTAATCCGATGAACTGTTTTTTCACTGTCACCAAACTTAAGATCAAAAGCAGTATAATATTTTGCTTTATTTTGCAGCAGTTAAATTGCCAGAAACTTGGAAAATACTGCAAGACCGCGAGTTTCCAAAGTCATATTAAGAAAAATAGGTTCACAGTTTTCGCAATAAAACTGAAAAGTATAAAATCGACAGCCGATTGCATCTATAATACGATGTCATACATGTTAACCTGACCTCTCATTTTATATTTTGTTTTGTTATTCGTGTCGTGCGTTCGGCACTATCCAATGCTGCTGGCACAGTATTTCATGAAACAGCTTGGAGATTTGTCAAAGAATAGTATTCGAGATCGAGACATCCTAGAGAGGAACATAATGGAGATTCGACTATGATGGGAAATACTTATCAAACAAAAAATTATTCCTATAAAAAGTACCCTTAATATAGAGAATCGCCCATATATTATGTAATAATTGAACAACAATTGTTTTGATATTTTAGAGCACGGGATCTACAGTAACGTATTAGGTTACCTCGGAGGTGTTTCTTGGGCAATGTTGGTCGCTCGTACCTGCCAACTCTATCCAAATGCTGTCGCAGCAACCTTAATAGAAAAGTTTTTCCTCGTCTTTTCTCAGTGGAAATGGCCACAGCCGGTTCTTTTAAAGCAGCCTGATAATGTGAATCTAGGATTTCCAGTATGGGACCCTCGTGTCAATGTAGGCGACAGGTATCACTTGATGCCAATCATCACTCCTGCCTATCCTCAACAAAACTCGACCTTCAACGTTTCGAATTCCACGAGGACGATAATGCAGGAGGCTTTTGAGAGCGGTTTGGCTATTACTGAAGAAATAATTATGGGCAAGGCCCCGTGGGATAAGTTATTTGAACCCCCAAATTTCTTCAACAAATACAAACACTACGTCATATTACTTGCGAGCAGTTCGCAAGCTGATGATCAACTCGAGTGGTGTGGGCTCATCGAGTCGAAAATTCGACATCTGATAGGTCAGCTGGAAAGAAATCAGGCTATCACGTTAGCGCATATTAATCCTGAAGCTTATCCACCTCTTGAACCGGAACCTGGAAAGATCATCTCTATGTGGTTCATCGGATTGCTCTTTTCCAGGAGCGAAAACTTGAACGTGGACCTCACGTACGATATTAAGACCTTTGCTGATTCAGGTAAATGATAAGTCACTTTCGTCAAGATTCGCGGTAACGAATCGTCGCAAAGTACAAAAAAAAAAAGCTACCAAGAATCCTTATCTGGAATCATCATGTATTTCGGACCTTTTATGGATTGTCGGCACACTTGTCAACCGATTTCAAAGAAGCTTGGCAGCTGACTGACTAATAAGGTGGTCCAAAAATGCATTGGAATTTTTGGTTGTTGAATTTTTCATGCATATTGCTCCCAAGTTTCTTCGAATCCACAAAAAAATTTAACGTGTTTTTGTTTTGTTTTGAAAAAATGATATTTAGAGGTTTCGCAAACACCTTGACGTATTTCCCATAAGAAAAAAAATTCGTTTTTGTACATTTTATTTAGAATTGTCAATATTAGATGAATCGAGTTGAAACTCAACATTTCTCTTTACGATTATCCATAGAATGCGAATCAAAAAGAAAATTGTAAATACCCCCTCCCCACATGAGGGTATTTTATAGGGTCCCCAAAAACCCCCATAACTGCTGTCCAAAAGTATAACCTAGTAAGTCATATTTGTCGCGAAGGCTATTTTCCAGCATTTATGCACGAGAAAATGACCTCTATCGGAAATGTTACTTACTAGGTTATACTTTTGGACAGCAGATCAGTGCAATATCGCATTTTGCGAGTTTTTGGCGCTAATTATGATTTCTTTGCGTTTTTTTACAAATTGTTTCTAATACATGATATTCTACTTCCTGCTGATAATTAGATGTTTACATACATTTTTCAAACAATTTATTATTGTTCATATCTATCAATTTTCTTTTATAATTGATTTTGAAAGTCGCGGTTTTTCCTAATTTTTCAACTTTTCAGTTAGAGTAAGGCAATAGTCAGTTAAATTTAACAGAAATAATTGTATAGAAAAATTATAATCATTTATAACAATATTCTTTCGCAATAATATTAGAAACTTACAGTTTTTACTGAAATTTTCTACTTTTCAATTAGAATGAGGTAATAATTAATTCAAGTTAACCAAAATAATTTTTCAAATAATTCATTATTTTTAATAATATTGTCTCTGAACAATGCTAGAAAGTTGAAACAAATTATTATTATTCATAACTGTATTTTCCTATAGTAATGCTAGATAGTGGCGGTTTTTCTCATATTGTCCATTTTTGTTCAATTTTTTACTTTTTGTCCACTTTTTGCTTAGAATGAGTAATTACTGAATGCAGTTTAGTAAACATAATTGTTTATAACTATCTTATCCTATATTAATGCTAGATAGTTGCGGGTTTTTATCAAATTTTTAACTTTGCTTTGGCTCTTCAGTTACTAACACAATCTCTTTTTTTATGGATATATTTTTCCGAAGTAGAACCAGATATTTGAAATATTCTTCAAATTTTCTATATAGATCGTATTGAATGTAGCTTTTCCTTGAAGTAGTTACTGAGAGCCTTTTTGTTTAAATTAATATTCTTAAAACATTAGAAAAAGAGTAAAAATACTATATTCGGAAAAAATGGAATACCTACTATTTAAAAAATGATCCATCTTGATGTTCATTTATTATTCGTTCATGACTAAAAAGTCATAGAAATGCTGAACATTTAAGAAAACCCCGAAGCTTTCTAGCATTAATCTAAGAGAAAATAGTTTTAAACAATAATAAATTGTTTAAACAATTGTTTTTGTAAAATTGCATCAATTAACTCACTGTAAGCAAAAAGTGGACAAATAGTTGAATATTTCAGAAAAAAAACACAACTACTGTATTAAAATTACATCACTAAGTGGAAAGTGGACCAAAAGTTTAAAATTTCAGAAAATACCGCTTCTATCTAACATTAATATAGGAAAAGATAGTTATAAATAATAATAATTTATTTAAAAAATTATTTTTATTAAATTGCATTAATTATTAACTCACTGTAAGCA
This sequence comes from Andricus quercusramuli, assembly GCA_932178445.1. Classification (NCBI taxonomy): domain Eukaryota; kingdom Metazoa; phylum Arthropoda; class Insecta; order Hymenoptera; family Cynipidae; genus Andricus; species Andricus quercusramuli. The sequence goes on along the minus strand of CAKNXH010002029.1, from coordinate 12,265 downwards.
AAAAGTGGACAAGAAGTTGAATATTTCAGAAAAAACTACAACTTTCCAGCATTAGTCAAAGAGAATTTTATTAAAAATAATAATAAATTGTTTAAAGAATTGCCTCTGTTAACTTTAAGTAATTATTACCTCACTTTAATTGATATGTGGAGAAAAAGCGTAAAATTTTAGAAAAAACCGTAACTTTCTAGCATTGTTCAAAGAGAATATTATTTCTGTAAGATTTAATTGATTATTGCCTATTTCTAAGAAGTTGAAAACAAGTTGACAAATTCGGTAAACACGCGACTTTCTAAATCTATTCTAAGGGAAAATTGCTATACAAATAATTATTTATTTAAAAATTGTGTATAAACATCTAATTATCAATGGAAATTAATGCTTTACGTATTAAAAAAGAACCACGAAAAATCATAATTAGCGTCAAAACTCGCAAGACCGAATTTTTTACTAATAGGATTTTCTTGGAACCGATTGGTACCCAATTTTAATGAGAAGTCAGCATCAACAGATTCTGGATACATTTGACAAGAATTAGCGATATCTTGAATAGGTTTAAAAATTTTACGTATTTTAAAATCCTAACAATTGAATCTACAATTTTGAATTTCAAATTTATAATTTTAAAAGAAAGGGAAGAAATTTTCGTATTGGATGAACAACTTGTTCGTTTTTTACATTTTTAACATTTGTATTAAGCTGGAAGGGAGGAAAGTTTGGTTTAAAATTTTTTCTGCATTGGATGACGAAAATTTATTTATTTTTAACATTTTTACTGAGTTGGAAAGAGAAAATTTTTGTTATTTTTTATTATTATTTTTTTATCATTGGAAGAGACCATTTTTTCTGAAATAGATGAGTGTAATCTTTAAGATTTTTATCGAGTTGGAAGGGAGGAAATTTTTGTTTGAATTATTTCTGAATTGGAAGAACATTTTTTTATTCTCAAGATTTTTATCGAGTTGAAAGGGAGGAAAATTTTGTTTTCAAGTTTTTCTAAACTGTTTTTCTTTTTATTGAGTTAGAAGGGAAGACATTTTTTTTTAATTGGAACAGGCTAATTTTTTCTTTTCAACATTTTTATTGAGTGGATGGGTGGCAAATTTGGTATTTTTAACTGAATTGGAAGAGGTTCATGTTCTATTTTTAACATATTATTAATGTGAATTTAAAGGGAGGATTAGTTTTAATTTAGATCGTTGGAAATTATAGCGTGGATTGATATTTTTTAACCAGACAGTTTTTATTACTTCGAATGAAAAAAAATTCCGTTTTTAAGAGTTCGAAGTTTTTCATTTCAGTGACCTTGAAAAATGTTTACGAACCGGGAAATGACCGGGAATTTTTTTCCTCAATTAAAATGGCCACCCTGAAATTTTAGTACTTTATTAAAGATCGTGAAATATTTGAAATCTTTGTAAAGTCAGAAGTTACTATTTATCTAACTGTAAGTTTCTGAAGCTCAAAATTGATTTCAGTTTGTCGACAAGCGGAGCAGAATAATTTAATGAAGGAAGGTACGGCCATAGAAGCTAAGCACGTCAAACGGAAGGATTTGCATAAATACGTATCCGCGAGCCTAATCAAAAGAGAAAGAAAGGTTCGTAAACAAGTGAGTGCGTTTGTGCAAGCAAAAAAGGTTTGTAATTCGATTTGACTTTTACTACACCCCTTGGAGAAAATCAGAGTTTTTCATCCTGATATTCTCGTTAAAAAAAAAAGTTGTGACTATTGAGGTGAAATTCTCTGTGCTTCCAGTTCTTATAAATCAACTTTTACATCTATTTTCCAAATGTAATACAATGTTATCTAGGCTTCTGGAGGTGTGCATCGAAATGGGGTCATCGGAGGAAATGGAAGCACAGGGGGAATCTCTCCAAAAAACCAGGAACTTAAGAGAAAAGTGTCTGATCAGAGTGCTGCTGACAGTGGGAAGAAAAAGAGACCACACGACGGTGAACAACAAATAACGCAGGTACTCTAAATCTTCATATTTTCTCTAATTCCACTTCAATAATATTTTGTTAATTTGAGAACTCTGTGTATGATTTACAGAAGTTTCTTTATTATAACCAGAAAATTCCAGTAAATTCAATATGAATGAAAATTTTTTTTTCATTTACTTACAATTCTTTAAAAGTAGATTTTTTTTTCTCATTAGCAAAATATGAGTGTCCGCATGTGTAATACATCGATACCGTACTTTTAATATATTTTTTACCATTTAAAAAACATAAAAGATACATTTACAAGGTATTTCCGGATGAATAGTTAGTTCATCAATGTAGAATTAAATACGACTATTTGAATTTGTTTCGAATTTTCTACAAGATTCCATTTACCACGTTTTCTGGACATATTTGTTACATGAATGTATTACATTATTTAGTTTTCATTCAACTACAATTCAAGATCTATAATGTCGCCTTTAATTTAATCAAGACAGACGCATACAACAGTATTTCAATTTGTACAAAATGGTCAAAATGGTATTTTTACAATAAATGAAAAATAATCATTTTTCTATATTTTCATGTTAATCCTGTAATATGACAAATTTCACTTCAAAACTTAACACTTTCGAGGTTTTCCATAATTTTGAAAATGAATACCTCTTAAAAAGAAAACCGGAAAAATCTAGAATTCGCAGGGTATTTGAATCAGTTCCTGCTCGAATCATCCTGTCCATTTTACGTTGCTCCCAGGATTTTTCTCCTAACATAAAAATTTGATTACATTTTTAAGATTCTGGCTATTCGTGAACAGCGACTGAAAGCCTTTTCTGATTCAAAATTCAACTGCTTGGTTGAAAGTGGAACTATTTGGTTAAAAAATCATTTTTTTGATTGATATAATTCATCATTTTGGTTGAAAACCCTTTTTTTAAATTCAAAATTGAACTATTTTGTTGAGATTTTTGTTGTCGTAAATTAATTAATACATAGACTATATTTATGAAAACAGTTAATGTTTCCAGGTGTATGTAAAAAGTACATATTGGCGTCCACGAACATATTAACCAGAATTAACCATTTCTTAAATTATTTACCTCGTTTCGAACATTTTTAGAACCCTTAATATTCAAAAATTTTATTATATGCATTTTTCATTAGCTTTTTTAAAGATAAATTTAATGAATAATTTTGAATTAATTTATATCCAAGGAATTTCGGATTATTTCTACTTATTTTAATGGATTTTTACGATTTCAAGGATTTGTAACGTAATTCTAGAGAAATTTCGGGAATTAATTAAATTTTATTTCAAGGTATTCTACGGATTTCGACAATTTCAAGGGATATGAAGGACATACCAAAATTTCAAAGGATTCTAAAGATTTTAAGTTATTTTAAAAGATTCCAAAGAAATTCCAGAGATTTCGTTTCAAAACATTTTAGAGCTTTTAATAAAAAATGTGTCGTTATAAATTTGGTGATACTTTAGGTTTTTGATATTATAAAATAAAAATTAAGGGACCTGAATGCGTGCGTGAATTTTATTTGAACGCGTTTTTTTTTAGATAAATTTAATGAATCATTTCAATTTAATTTATATCTAAGGAATTTCAAATGATTTCTACATATTTTAATTGATTTTTACGATTTCAAAAGATTTTAAAGATTTTCTTGAGAGCTATGGGCGATAAATAAATTTTTTTTTCAAGGGATTTCTACTGATTTCATCAGTTCCAAGAAATATGATGAAATTCAATAAATTTCGGAGGATGTTATATTTTTTAATTTATATTCAGGCGGATAGTGATAATTTTTAAGTTAATTGTGCTAATTTGTCACAAGCAGTTTTATTTATTTTTTATATATATTAACCCTCAAAAAACATTTAGAAGATAGGAATCAACCGGATGTTCTTCAAAATAAAAAAATCCATTTCCCGATAAAACTATGCAACATACGAAAAAATGTTAGGAAGTAAAATTGTTTATATCAAAAAGATCTACAAATTTTCTTGAACCCATTTTTTAGTAGGATGCCTAGCTTTTGTTTAAATCGTAAACCATGTCCGCGAGGCTATTATTTAAAAATATTTCCATGAATTTCAAGAGATTTCATTTCAAAAATTTAGAGAACCCTTTTATCCTTGGTTGATTCTAAACCAATTCTATTCAGATTATTACATCTTCCAAATAGACAAATTTAAACAAAATAGAATACATTTCGATAAATTGAGGTAAAATATTTATGCCTCAATCTTGAACTGAGTGTCTCTATTTTAAAAATTCATTTAGGATCGAAGCGAAATTTACTTTCCAATAAACCTTTTTATGCACCGAAGTCGAAATATAAACAAATTCACAAATCAAAATGAGATTTACAAACTACCTCCTTTCCAGCTTGTTAAAAGACAAAAATATAACAAAAGAAAAAAGAGGGATAAAAAGGAAAGAGTCAACCAAAACCAACCTCTTTTCTTATTCTTTCTGTCTTTTTTAATACCTGAAAATAAAAACAATAGACATTTATACAAAAAATTAATTCGTATAATTCTCCATTCATTGGTGAAAATTGATTTACATATAAAAATTCTTTTTTATAACCAGAACAAAGGATCAATTTATCTCAAGTAGTGTTGTGATAAATGTGGGAAAAAATAGTGGAAAGTATTGTGTTGTGTTCTGCGCAGGGAATTATCCTATGTTTTAAACATTTTTTTTTGCGTTTGATCGTTCTTTCTAAAATTATGAATTTCAGCCTTTCTAAAATTATGAATTTCAGCGAAATTTAGGGGAATTGGGGGAATGGGATAGATGCGATTGGAGGACCTCTAAAAATATTAAGGAATTTTATGCAATTATTAGAAAAAACTGAGATCAGCTGTATTACAGAAGGCATTTTTGATTAAGTGGAAAATTCATGTGGGTTTTCCTAAAAAGATTTTTGATATTGATAACAAAGTAAGCTTTTATTTCAAAAACAAAAGAAACAAAAAGAAATTCGATAAAAATTAACAAACAAAAAAAAGAGAGAATTCATGTAGGTGTTACTTATAAGGAGATATGGTAACAAAGCTTCTAATTTCAAAAAAGGATCTTTCAAGATATAACTACGTTTGGGATACGTTTATCAATTCAGGGTGTCTACTCTATCTAAAAAACCTAGAATTGTTAGGGAATTTTCATAGACCTGGATATATCAGGGAATTTTTTCGAGAGCATACTTATTATTTTTTTTATTGCAATATGAAATTGAGTAATAATTATTCTTCATTTGCAAAAGTAGCTTTATATTACTGTACTTAATTGTTTTATTGCAAATTCGATTTTTTGGTTTGAAATCATTTTTTTAACTCAAATTTAACTATTCTATTTTTGGTTGAAAATTGACTGTTTTTAGTTTGAAATTTCAGTATCTGGTTGGAAATCCGTGTACTTTGTTGAAAATTCGTTCTTTTTCGTAGAAAATATCTTCCTGGTCGAAACTTCATCTTTTTGTTTGTAACTTCAACAGTTTGTTTGAAATTTTATCTCTCTCTTAACTGAAACTATAGTTGAAAATTCAACTCATGTTGAAAAGTAGCCTTTTTTGGTTGAGTTATATCATTTTAACTAAAAATTTAACTATTCAATTTCCGGTTGAATTTTTGAATTCTTTTCAGTTGAAAATTAGTATTTTTTGGTAGAAATTAATCTTCTTGGTTCAAACAAAATTCATCTTTTTGGTGAAAATGCAATTATTCTAGTCGATGATTCATGATTTCAGTTGGAAATTCAAATTTTTTTAAAATTCATGTATTTTCTTGAAAATTCGTCTTCTTTGGTGGAAATTAATCTTCTTGGTTCAAAATTCAAGTACTTCAGTTGAAGATTCATCATTTTAGTTCAACATTCATCAGCTTGGTTGAGAATTAATATTTTAACTAAAAATTTAACTGTTCCATTTCTAGTTGAAAAAAAGATCTTTTTCATTTTAAAATTCAACTATTTGGTTGAACATTTGTCTTTTTTAATTAAAAATTCAATTATTCCGCTGAAAACTCATTTATTTTGTTGAAAAATCGTCTTTCGTAAAAAATTAATCTTTTTTTTTTGAAAGTTAATCGTTTTTTTTTTAAATTCATCTATTCCAGTTGAAAAATTGTTTTTTTGTGTGGAAAATTAATTTTTTGAACTGAAAATCTAACTATCCCATTTTTGATTCAAAACACATTATTTATAATGCGAAATTTCCAGGATTTAAGCAGACACACTGTAATTGTATAAATTGATTCTTTGTTTTCGTTATAAAAAATAATTTTTGCATATAAATCAATTTTCACCAATGAATGGAGAATTAGAGAAAGTAATTTTTTGTATAAATGTCTATTGTTTTTATTTTCAGGTATTATGTGAATTTTAATTAGCATAAGTTCCTATTATTCATATCTGTATTTTTCCCATAAATAATCCCTGGTAAGGAAGTCTAAATTGGCTTCGAAGCATATTGGTCCCTTTAGTATACAAAAGGCAGAGAAAGAATAAGAAAAGAGGTTGGTTTTGGGTTTTTCTGTTGTTCGGTTTTGGTTAGATTTTTTAATGCTCTGATTTCGGTTTTTAATATTGCAAAATAAGAATCCAGGGACGTAAAGTTTGAGAGCATTGAAGAGTGTTGTTTCCTATTTAATTTAAAAATATGAATTATAGCAAGGATGAAATAACAAGTCTCGGACAGAAATATTTAATTATTGGCAGAAATGATTTAAAAAACCATTTAACACTATTTAAAAACTACACAACTTTTTATAAGAAGATTGTTTCATCTTTTCTAAATGTAAAAATAAATATTTAACCTTTCCCCTATTTCCCATTTTTTGAGCTCTTTATGCTGTCCTGAATTTGAAATTACTTTCTTTCTAGGGAGAAGATGGATCGTTGGTTGTTAACTGTGGAGAAGATAGTAACTCCGGATACAGTTTGGATGAATACAAACAAAATTTAACTCCTGCGAAGGACGTTAGTAACTATTAATTTTTAAAAGACAAATATTACCATGTAAATAAATGTTTTGATCTAAATTGAATTATATATAAATAGGAGGGACCTGCTGCTGGAGCTGCTGTAGCACAGGAAGTGTGTACTTGACCGCTGCAAAAATCTACTTCACGGCGAACCGCCTACGCTCTGCTTGGCCGCTTGGAACGCAAAGATTTCCCGCACAACCATCCACTGCCATCTGTGTAAGTTCAGCGAAAAAGTAACTCCAACAGAGGCTACTTAAACGAATGGGCTTTGACGAGTCCAAATCGATAGAATTTTTATATGGATGATTCGAGCATCCACTTTGCAAAGCCGGTATCGTTCAGAGACTTTTACACTTTTTAAATTATACTTTCCAGCTCAAAGTGAGAGTGAATGAAGCAAGGGAAAACAGAGGAGATATGGTGAAAATTGAGTACAGAAGGTTTGCGAACCTTTCGAATCTAGTTTCATGTTTCGGGTCTTTCATTTAAAGATGATGAACTTGTATATTTATGATCTTAAGGGAGGATATTTAGATGGAATGACTTTTTCGTGTATGTTTCAGTTATTTGTCCGTTACAAAACTTGTCGCGAGTGGGTTTTGTATATAGTTCATTTACGATCTTCTCGCCAAAACGATTTTCTGCGTTTAAGACGCAAAAATGTCCGAATGATTGATGTCTTTTGACAATGTTGAAGGTGTTTCCTGTCATCACTTCTTTAGAGTAAGGATTAACTGATTATCAGATCCCATGTCCATTAAACACATCTATAGTTACATTATATCACTTATATTCTCATTAGAATGCTGAATCTTCATCGCCCGAGATCAGTGAAAGTACATCCTAGGTATAAAACGTGATTCGTATTCTGTGAGTGCTGGACATGTCGTTACAACTTTTCGATGAAAAAGGCACTGGAATCTCAAATTCGTTTTTTTTAGAAGTAGGGTGGTTCTTAATTTTTTCGAATCATGATCACATTAGGTGTCAAAAGAGTGCACATTTTTCATGGGATGTCTGTGTGTAGATATTTAAAGTCAATTGAATAAATATGAGTTTTAGTTATCGCGCATTTTTTGAAACTGTGTCTCACAGAATTGCGGATTTTTGTGAGACACAGTTCCACGTTGCTGGCAGTAAATCAATTTGGAGCAAATTTTTTTCATAGGTATAAGAATTTTTTTAAACAGTGACAACGAAGGTATTAAGCATAATTCGAAGAGCTAATCAATTTTTTGTTTCATTGTGACCTTGACAGAAAGACTCCAGGAAGTCTTTTTCTTGACGAACGATAAAAGTGTAAATTATAATTGGACGTTTTGAGAAATTCGTTTCCGGATTGTGGGGATGAATTTGTATGGAATTATTTGGTCAGCCGTATTGTTTTAATCGGATAATGATCAATCGGTTTGAGGGTTTTGGGCACGAGTGTGAAAGAATCGTTCGGCTCGATAGTTAGTGGAATTTGAAAAAATATAAGACAAAAAATTCAATATATTATGCTATATTGTAAGGCACTAAAAACAAGAGATCGTATATTGCAGGCCGTCGTTTAATGGCGCAATAATCGTAAGAGTCGAAGTGGCTATTGATCGCGAATACTATTATGTAGAATATTATTCTCGTTTGATCAAAATCAGCGTGTGTGCGCTTGTGTAGATAAAGATGACTGAATACTGAATACGTGGTTGAACTTGCGATGCACGAGAAATCTTTATTTATCAGTTAGCAAGACCATATGATCTAAAAATAATGTGTATTCTGTCGCCTGTATACTATGTATCTTTCTTCAATAAAAAAACAATAAATTTTCTTTTACCACCTTCAAATTTGCGATTACTTCTTGTTGTCTTCCGATGTCAGTTTTAGAGCGTGTGAAGAAGTTGTAAAATTCTTTTAGAATTGTGCAATTTAGCAGAAGTTTAGTCGAATTTCTGCTGAAGTAGGGTTTTTCATTTAAATTCATTTTAGTTGAGGTTTAAGGTAGTGATAGGCCTCGGAATCACAACACTAATGATTCTATTTGACACTTTTTCTACCAATGACACTACTTTGCTACTATTTCGAAAAAAATGACACTAAAGACACTATTTTCTCACAATTGTCCGCTAATGCCACTTTATTTCCACATTTCTGTACTTTTCCTTGACCTTTTTTTTCAAGTTCTTCGTTACTTGGCTAAAACGAATATAAAATATGAATTCTCGACAAAAAACGAAATAGTTGATATTTCAAATTTTATTCAACTTAAATTTAAATACAATGCAGTCGAATTGAACCAAAAAGGACAAATTTCCAACAAAATAGTTGAATCCTCAGTTAAAATAGAATAATTTTCAATTAAACAGTAGCATTTTCAACCAAAAAAGATGATCTTTCTACCGAAAAAAGATGAGATTTCTACAAAACAGTTGAATTTTTAACTAAATAGATGAATTATCAATCGGAAAGATTAACTTTTAACACAGAAAATTACTTTTCTACCAAAAAAGATAATAAAAGATAACCAAGAACATTAATTTTCTACCAAATAGTTACCTACCAATAGTTCATGCTAAATAGTTTGAACAATGGATGTGATGTTAGTCCAAATTTTTGTTGACTAATTTTTACTTAATATTTGTTTGATGAAACATTTTTTAAACTTAGTAGTTGCATCTTTAAACTAGAAAAAATCAATTTTGAACCAAAAACGAAGTAGTTTAATTTTCTGCAAAACAGTTTAGTTTCCTAACAAATGGTTGCATTTTTTTTTAATTTTCAATCCGAGAATATGGTTTTTCAACCAGTCAATTGAATTTTTAATAAGAGTAGAATTTTCAGTTCAAAAAGTTAATTTTTAACCAAAATGAATGCGAATTTTCAACGAAAATTATGAATCTTCAATAAAAAGTATAATAATTGATATTTCAAAAAAAAAGATTTTAATTTAAAGTAAAAAATACTTGGATTTAACAAAACTCGCTGTGAATTCGATCTCGAGTGGGGAAAATAAGCCCTCCAAATTTCATCCATTTATCTGCAACTGTTTTCAAGTTATCGTGTTCACAAAAAAGTGTGACATCTACACATCCACACACACACACACACACGTCCGGACAATTGCTTAGAACATTGTATAGACATTTTGAAATTGAGAAAGGTTTAATTAAATGAATTTGAAAATGTTGGAAAATGTTACCATTACAAAGCTTCTTCCTCTATGAAGAAGCAAAAAGGCGATTTTTCAATACAAACAGTAGCATTTTTAACAAACAAAAAAATGCATTTTCTACCAAATTGTTGCATTTTCGAGCCGAAAATACGAATTTTCTACAAAACAGTTAAATTTTCAACCCGAACATGTGAACTTTAAATAAAAAGTTCATTTTCAACCGAAAAAGATTTATTCTCAACTAGACAGTTGCATTTCTAACCAAAATAGATTACATAAATACAGAAAGAGATACATTTTCAAATAAAGAATATAATGTCAAACAAAATAGTTGATTTTTCAAATAACAACAAAATTTGTTAGTAAAGAATTAAAAAAATGTCAATAAAATTGTTGAATTTTGAAGCCAAAAAGTCAAATTTTCAATAAAACAATTGCATATTCAACTAAAAAAGATAAATTGTCAACAAAAAATTAAATAGTTAAATTTTCAGTTGAAAAAAAGTAATGTTCAATTGAAGACATGAATTTTCAACTGGAATAGTTGAATCTTAAACCAAAAAATGAATTTTCAACTAAAATGAAGAATCTTCAACTACAATAATTGATTTTTCAAGCAAAAAGATAATTTTTCAACCAAAAATTGAATATTTAAATTTTAGTTAAAAAATGTATATTCAACCAAAGAGATGAATTTTTCACTAACATGATGGAATAATCAATTGGCACAGTTACATTTTCAGTTGAAAAAATTAATTTTAAACAAAAAAAAAAACTACTTTTAGACAAAATTGTTGAATACAGTAATATAAAGCTATTTGTGATAGGAATTAGAAGTTAGAGCACCTCACCGGAAATCAGTTGATCTGGTGTTCGTATCCCAGCGGAGCGAAAGGAGATCTTTTTTTCTGAATAAATTGAATTTAATATAAAGCTACTTCTGCAAATAAAGGATTATTATTATTCAATTTTATATTGCAATAAAAAAAAAGAATTAAGTACGCTCTCGGAAAAATTCCTTGACATTTCCAGGTTTTTCCAGGTGTGTAAATATTGGTTGACTATTCCAGGTTTTCCAGGAAATTTTTTTTTCTGAAACTGTATTATCTGTAATTCGCATGTTATAAAATAGGAATCTTCGCAGCGGATGGTGGCAGATGAAAAAATTTTTCATAAAGGACTTTTATGATTTGAAACTTGCAAGCTGCGCCTGTGCAAAACTGGAGCTTACAATGAAGACTTCAATGCAACCAGTGTCAAACAGTTTGTGCAGGGATCTAGTCAGGGCCACGTGGACCGCTTTACCCTAGCAATGAAAAATACCTTCACTAAATTATAAAATTAAATTTTTTAATTTTTAAAAACAAAAGAGAACAAAAATGAGGTACAAGCACATCATGATTGTCGGAATTACTCTGATAATAATTGTCTTTCTCCTTTCCGGCTTAATGTATTACTTCAATCAAGGTAGGTCTAGTTTGTTTTTCTCTGTTTTTTTATTTTACTTTTTAATCACTTACAAAATCAATAAACTCTTATTGTTAAAGTTTTCAATAATCATGATTTAATTTTCTTTAAATTAATTTAAAATAATTTCTAGAGAACTTGAATTTTTTATTATCAATTCAATTAATTGTTTAATAATTCCAATAATTCTTATTCATTCAATATTCACTATTGCCTCCTTCAATACTTCCAAGTTCGAAAGTTATATGTTCTTAAAAATATGACAGATGTTTAATTTAAACGATTTACAATTTTTATATTTTCCACTAGAACGTTTTAACTGATGTTTTTGGTTTTTTTCGGTCAAAATACAAAAGCTTTTTAAGATTTGACAGTATATGAACAGAATGATTTCGATCCTAAATCTTAATTTCCTATTTGAAAAACTGTCAAATTTCGATGAATCTAAAAGTGAATTCTTGAAAATACGACCTCTATTTACCCGCTAAGAATTAAAATAATGTCAAAAATGGTCAAAAAACGAGATTGCTTTGGATTCAAAACGTTACAAATTTCACGATATTTGAATTTATTTAAATTACTTCAACTTTATTTTGAATTAAGGGATCTTCCATATATTATGTAACACTTTTTCGGTTGATTTTGTTGCCCTCCTACCACACTCGCAACGCTGCTATAACAATTAGACCA
>CAKNXH010002028.1:91704-113610 GCA_932178445.1 Andricus quercusramuli | reverse complement strand
CTTTTAGATAAAAATGAATGAATTTATCTTAAAAAAGCTTCACCTTCTATCTTGGAAATTGTTCACTTTGGTTAATTTCTAGAATAATTAGAAAGATTTTCTTACCACTGAAACGGTTACTGTTTTAAGCTTGTGGGCTGATTGAAGATTTACCCGCACTACTTAAAATTAATATTACAAGCTCCATTTTCTCACAGTAAAACAGCGAGATTGTTTTTGTTGCAGCTCATTTGCAATATACTGGGAATACTTTTTTTTTCTCAAAATAAGAATACTTCAAGTGTGAAACTATAATATGAAAATTAGGGTAGTCCGAATTTACACCTGTAAAAATTCGAATTTTGGTGATAAATCCCTCCATTTTGTTCGTTTTCTGGAAAAAGAAATTCCGTAATTTTTTTTCAACGTTAATTTCCACCCAATAATATTAATTTTGACACTTCAATTCCTCTTTTATTGTGCCCGGAAAATGCCCTAAAAATGCAAAATGGCTGTTTTCTATTAAAATCATGCTAAAGACGGTATTCTTTTGAATTTTTTCAAAATAAATTATTTTTAATCGAGAAGTGACGAGTTTTCAAGTATAATTCAAATAATTTCAATTGTTTAAACAATCATTATTTGTTCAAACCATTTTTCCCCTGTGAATCGTGAAAAGTTATTATCTTTCGGGATAAATTATACAAAGTTGATGAATGTCAAGAGTAGTAGTTCTTGTTCAACTCATTTGGTAATCATTCGAACAATTTTCATTTGTTTAAACAATTTTTTCCTATAAAAATCTTAAAAAGTTATTATTTTCTGAAAATAATTACACAATTAAAGAATGTTGAGAGCAATATATTTTTAAAGGACATTTGGTGATTATTCCAGCAATTTTTATTTGTTTAAATAATTCTTCCCTCTGTAAAGCGAGAAATGTTATTATTTTCTGGAATTAATGACAGAATTAACGGATGTTGAAAGTAAAATTTTTTCTAAAGGATATTCTGCAATTTTTTAAACAATTTTAATTTGTTCGAAGAATTTTCATTTGTTCAAACAATTTTCATTTGTTCAAACAATTTTCATTTGTTCAAAAAATTTTGATTTATTCAAACAATTTTCATTCGATAAAACAATTTTCATTTGATTAAACAAATTTTTCTCTGTAAATCGTGAAACGTTATTCTAAAAAATTAACTGTTTATAACGTACTGGAAAAATGGTTTATATTGATGATTAATAATGATTATTAATTTTTTAAATAATTTAGAAATATCTCAAGCAAAAAAATATTATTCCTAAAATTCGTTAATTGTGTCATTAATTGCTGAAAAGAATGAATTTCCACGATTTACAGAGAAAAAATGTTCCAACAAATAAGGATTGTTTAAACGAATGCAAATTGTTCAGAAAAATTCATATTATATTAAAAATTGCTAAATATCCTGCAGAAAAAAAAATTACTCTTAAATTCCTTTAATTATGTCATTAATTCCAGAGAGTGATAATTTTTTACACATAACAAGGGGGAAAAATTGTTTAAACAAATGAAAATTGTTTGAATAATTTCCAAATAAGTTGAACAAAAACTACTACTCTTGACATTCATCAACTTTGTACGATTCATTCCGAAAGATGCTAACTTTTAACGATTTACAGGAAAAAAAGGTTTAAACAAAAAACAATTGTTTAAAAAATTTAAAATTATTTCAAATATACTTTGAAAAATGTTAATTGTCAATGAAAATATAATTCATGTTGAAAGAATTTTAAAAAATACCGTCCATAACATGATTTTGATACAAAACTGCTATTTTTAATTTTTTTGATATTTTCCGGGCACAATTGAAGGGGTTTTGGGGTGTAAAAATTAAAAGCTAATAGGTGGAAATCATTTCTTGAATACTCCTCGAAAGGTGACAATACTTTAATTCACAAAAATGTATAGCAAGTTCTTCTTTTTTCCATTTTTTTAAATCGAGCTTTTCCCATTTAAAACCCCATGTTAATTTCAAAAGCCCGGGGACATGGGTTGACGTAGAAAAAAAATTACGAAATTTCTTTCTCAGGGAAACGAACAAGATGGGAAGGGGGGGGGGGGGTTATCACCAAAAACGAAAGTCAAATTTTTGGACCATCCTAATGAAGATAGCTGCACTAAATCGCCGGCTGACTAAAAATTGACCTATGCTACTCAAAATCCATAATAAAAGTCCAAGCTTTTTGAATCTGAAAAAGGGATAAAAAAGATTAAGAAAATATTCAGTTTTAATGTTGGTAATTGTTCACGTTTGATAGTTTCTGTGGGCTGATTGAACATTGACCTGTACTACTCAAAGTTTGGAATAGAAGTCCCACGTTCTCGAATGTTGAAAGGAGAAATTTTTTTAAGACACTTATTCATATATGGGAATGAATTCAAATAAATTCCAGAATTTTTTACCAAAACGAAACCCTCTAGAATGAGAAAAATTGTGTAGATTTTAAAAATAAAAATCATTTAAGTTGGAGAATTTAATTGAAATACACAAATTCGCTACTTTTTCTAAAATTCAGAACTGTTTGCCTTTGAAGTAGAAAATTTAGCAATTTCAGTACTGAAATCTTCAATTTATAATAAAATTTGAATTAAAATTATTCGATATTTTCATATTTCATTATTTGGTTCGTTCCAAATTCGAAAAAGGAAATTGCATATTTTTGTTTTTCAGAAATTTTGATTTGTACTCGAAATTTCTCATGTAAAATGCATTGAAAAAAATCACTTTCTAGATTTTTTCAAATAACTTCTATGGGATTGGGAAAATGTTACAGAAAGCTTCGACGATTTCTAGTAAAATAATTATCAAGATTTTAAAGTAATTTCCAATTATTTGCACAAACACAATTTCTTTAAAGTACTTTTTTCTCTATAAATTGGATTTTTTTTACAGAATCATAATTTTGAGAAAAAAATTGTAATGAATGAAATTTCTTCAAATAATTCTAAAGGACTTGAAAATAATAATGAATATTTCACTGGACCAACAAAAATAATCATTTTTGGCAGAAAACACGAGAATGAAGTGCTCAAAGGAATTCAAGATTTCGAGTTGAAATGTTATTTTTTTGATTGAGAGGTACTTTTCGTGGCACCGTGAAAAATCCCAAAAAGTGATTTTTTCCCAGGTATTTTACATGGGAAATTTTGAGTGCCCAATAAAAAAAAACTTGTTGAATGTTTTATTTATATTACTTTTGTCAAATTATTTTAATTTCGAAGGAAAGCTGTTTACGTTTCAAAATGAGCAATTTTAGTTGTAAGATGAAAAAATTGTTCATTTTTTAATCCTCCATACTAAAATTGATTGATTTATGACATTCACTAATTATGCACTTAAGAAAAAAGAAATTTGTAATGCTTCAATTGCAAAAATGACTGATTTTTTGAGCTTCGAATTAAGAGACTTCCAAGTTTAAACGGTGAAAATTTGAAATCCTTTTTAATTCCTGTTGGAATTATTTGATCGATTCAATTCCGAATTTTTGCATTATAAAGACTTTATATTTTCAAAAGTTAATCCGTTTATGCCCGTATATAAAACACGAACCTCGACGATGGATGAATATCTCACTAGAACAATAATAATCATTTTTGGCAAAAAAAAAAAACAAAAAAAATGAAAACAAAGTGCTCAAGAGAGCAGATTTCGAGAAAAATTAAAGAAAGATTTAAATTAATTTGTAAAGAGATTTAGTTGAGATTTAAATTATTTTGTGGAGAATTCGTTTCATTTTTTGTTGAAAATTTTATTTTTGGTTGAAGATTCATTATTTTGAATGAAAATTCATCTCTCTGATTGAAATTTCAACTATTTTCGCAGAAAATTCTTCTTTCAGACTTGCAAATTGAATAATTTGGTCAATTTTGAAGATGAAATTTCTAAAAACCGCTTTTTGAAGGAATGCGACTATTTAAATAAGAAAATTTGTATTTAAATGGTTGGAAATTGATTTCTTTTGATTGTTTCTGAATTAATATAAAAAGATCCTCTTGTCACCGATAGTGTCGCTGTTTTAAGACTGTCGGTTGACTTAAAACTGACCTATACTACTTAATATCTACGCCCCTCTAGTTTGAAAAATCAGTCACCGGGGCAATTTTGAAGTTGGAATTTCTAGGAAAATTTTTTTAAAAAGATGCGAATAGTTAATTAGCAAAATTTCTATTTTGATAAATGAAAATACATTATTTTTTGTAGTTTCTAAAATGAAATAAAAATATCTCCTCTTCGCTGAGAGTTTCACTATTGTAAGGTTATCGGCTGACTAAAATTTGACATGTACTACTCAACATTTACAATAAAAAAGAGCTGTGTTGTCGGTATAGCCGACCAATAATAAAACCCAATACTTCATTCGAAGTTAATTTTTTTGGTTGAAAAATCTACCATTATATTTTTGGTTCAAAATTCATCTCGTTTGGTTAAAAATTCTACTATTTATATCAGATCTAATTTATTTTGTTAAAGATTCAACAATTTTCTTAAAAGTCCAAAATTTTTTGTAAAAAGTTTAACTTCTTTGTTGAATCTTGAACTGCTTTGTTACAAATCTATTTTTTTTGGTTGAAAATTCGTTACATTTTTGGTTAAAAATTAATTTTTTTACGCAAAATTTACCTACTCAATTTTTGGTTTAAAATGGATCTTTATTAGTTAAAAATTCAATTAGTTGGTTGATAATTCTTTTTATAATAGAACTTTGGAAATTTAACCTTTCGGATGAATTTATAATTCTTTGCTTGAAAATTTTTATTTTGGTTAAAGATTCACTACTTTCAATGAAAATTCATCTCTTTTATTTACAATTGATTTTCTTCACTGAAAATTCCATTTCTCGTTGGAAATAGATATTTTAAATCGGAAACTGATTTTTTCTCGTTGGTAATTCAACAGTTTAGTAGAAAATGTAACTATTTGTTAAAAAAAATCTTTCTTTTCGAAATTTCATATTTTTGGTTCAAAATTTATATAGTGTGGTAGAAAATTAAACTACTGATTTAAAAATTTAGCAATTTTGTTGGACATTCATTTTTTTATGGTCAAAAATGATTATTTTATCTAAACATTTAATTATTTTATTTTAGATTCAAAATTTATTTTTTCAGTTAAAAATTCAACTGTTTGGTTGAAAATCATTTTGTTGAAAATTCGTTTACTTGGGTAGAAATCTAATATTTTTTTGCTGAAAATTTACATTTTGATTGAGGATACAAATATTTTGTTAGAAATTCTCCTCTTCAGTTGAATTTAATTGGTTAAAAATTGGTTCATTTTTGTTGTTGAAAATTTGTTTTTTAAACTGAAATGTCAACAATTCCATTTTTGATTGAAAATTAATTTTTCTTGTTCGAAAATTAAGTTTCTGGTCAACAATTCTTTTCTTTCGGTTAAAAAAAAATTTTGTTAAAAAGTATCCTTTTTGGTTGAAAAGTCAACGCTTTTGTTGGAAATTCGTTTTTCTTGGCGGAAAATTAAATTATAGTCTTGAAAATTAATGTATCCTTCAGAAAATTCAAGAATTTCGTGAAAGTATTTTTTTAGGTGGAAAAATCAACAGTTTTGTAGAAAATTCTACTATTTGGTTGACAATTGATTTATTTTCTAAAATATGTATTCTGTTGGAAATCTATATTTTTGGGTAAAAATTCAATTATTTGGTCAAAAGTTGAACTGGTTTGTCGAAAATTCAATAAATATTGATTGAAACATCAATTATTACATTTTTTGTCGTTCAGTTGCAGATTAATTTTTTTAGGTAGAAGTAAATCTCTTTGGTTGAAAATTCAAATGTTTCACTGAAAATGAATTTTTTTTTTAAATCATTTTTTTGACTGAAAATTTCACGGTTCTATTTTTGGAAGAAAATGTACTTATTTTAGTAGAAAATTTACCTATTTGATCGTCCAGAGTAATTTGCCTTTGCTGGATGGCATTTTTAGGAGCTTTCCCTTCCCCTCCTATTTAATTGAGAAAATTCGCATTCCAATTATTGGAAATTTTTCACTTTTTATAATTTCTAGAATAAGAAAAAAATCCTGCTACCGACAGTACTGTCTTAAGATCACTGACTGACTGGATATTGACATGTACTACTTAAAATCGATGATTTATTCACAAATCATAATCATTATTCCGAAAAATCCTGGTCTAAAGTTGAATTAGCATCAGTAGTGAAGTCTTAAATGATAGGGAGTATTTTCAAACAATTATTTAGAAAATAAAAAAATGTTGTGTTTTAATAAATTTCAAGAGACTGATATAAATATTCTGTTAGTTTAGGTTGTCGAGAAGAGTGAAAAGAATCGTGATGCTATCGCTGTCGAGTAAGTAGGTTCAGTCTGCACCAAGGTACCAGAAGCTTACTGACGATGAGAAAAATAACCAGCTTAATGGTCTTCTCTTCTTCCATTTTCTCTCCTTTCTCTCGCTCTTCTTTCACTTTCACCCCATCTCTCGTATACTCTATGTATTTGAGTTTCAATTTAAAGAGGCCACTTTGCTGGGATTTCGTGAGATGAATGAAGCTTGAATGAAGTTCCCTCTGGAGGGTCAGACAAACCGCTCTGTGATGCATATTAGGAACTATAATCTAACCCAGTCGACGATTTCACAAATAAAGTGTGCGTTCAAACCTCCTCCTTCTCTACTAACCCTCCTCTGTTTTCACCCATTCCCCTACTTCCCCTCTCCACACTTCACCATTCTTAATTTCTCCCTCTTCTACTTTCTCCTCTCCTCATTTTCAAAGCCAACACTCCCCTCTCCAAGTTCAATTCCTTAGGCCTTACTCTCCTTCCCATACTCACCCTAATTTCTAATCTTTAGCGATACTTTCCTTTACTTCTTATACTTCACTCAATTTCTCCTACTTCCACATCACCAATTCCCCCTTATTTCCTCTGCTTTCCCTCCCTTCATTTTCCCTACTTCCCTTACTTTCCCTCCACTTTATTTACTCCCCCACCCTCATATCCCATCATTTTCCATTTTAAATCACCAATCATTCACATTCACTTCCTCTCCTGTCATTTTCTCTTACTTCCCCTTGCGTTCCTTCCTTGGAGAAAAGTACGAAGGATTATTGATTGTTGTTGATTGATTCCGAACCTTCTCCTCTCACTCCCTCCTCTCACTTCCTCCTCTTAATTCCTCCTCTGACGCCACTTCTTTCTATCCTATCCAGTCCTGTCCTATCCTATCCCATCTTATTGCCATCCTCCTCTTTTCCTCTCCTTCCATGCCCACCTCCCTCCCATAATTTCCGTCCCACACCATCCCTACGCCCACTCATAGTACCCCTCCCCTATCCACTGATTCTCCTACTTCCCCCTCTCCTGATTCCTATCTTATATTTGGCTGTCTCCTCCTACATTCTTTCTCTCTCACTTTCCCTATCCTCATTTCCCCCTCCCAATACATCCCTTCCTCTTTCCTTTACAACTCAGTTGTCAGAAGTTATCAAGACGAATTATATCGCATTTTTTATCAAATAACATTTCCAACCAAAAAGAGGAATTTCCTACAGAAAAATTGGATTTTGAGCCCATAAATATGAATTTTTAACATAAAGTTAATTTTTAACCAAATGGATGAATTTGAACCTAAACACGATTAATTTTCAACCAACGTAGTCTAGTTGAATTTGTAGTATGAAAAATTGATTTTCAATGAAAAAAATGAATTTTTCATAAAATTGTTGAATTTACAACCAAAATGATAAATCTTCATCTAATAAAATTAATTTCAACAAAGTAGTTCAACTTTGTACCAAGTATTTTGTTTTTGAAATCGAAAGCATTCATTTTTTACGGAAAAAGATGCATTTTCAATCAAATACACAAATTTTCAACCAAATGGTTTAATTTTCAACTGGAAACTATAGATTTCAAAGCATTAGTAGAATAGTTAAATTTTCACTTAAAAATAAATTTTTAAATTAGGAAGAATAATTTTCTATCAAAAAAGTTTAATTTTTGTTGAAAGAATTCCGTTTTAATGGAAAAGAGGTAGCTTTTTCAGAAAACTGTTGACTTTTAAACCCGAAAAGGTGAATTTTCGATAAAAAATTCATTTTCAACGAATAAATATGATTTTTCAGCCAAACGATTGAATTTTCAACAACAAAAATTAATTTTAGCCCAAAGATTTACATTCACAACCAAATAATTGAATTTTGAAGCAAAATAGGCACATTTTTAACTAATAAAGATGAAGTTTCAACCAAATGGTTGAATTTTCAAATAAAGAAGATTAAACCTCAAATAAAAATAAATAAAAAGATGAATTTTTAACAAAATAGTTGAATATTAGGCAAAAAGTTAAAATTTCATGAAAATAATTTGATTTTCAAGCAATAATTAAATTTTCAATCAAAAAGTTTGAGTTTAAAATTACAAAGATAAATTTTTAAACCAAATGGGTACATTAAAAAAATAATTATTAACCAAATCGTTGCATCCAAAACCAAATATTCGACTTTTCAAGCTTTTCAAACTTTTCATGAAAGATTAAACTTCAACTAAATATATTTTAGATTTCAACCAATTAGTTGAATTTTCGAAAACGAAAGATTATAAAAAATTAATTTTCAATAAAAAGAAACAAATTTTCAAAAAATAGTTAAAATTTTCACCAAAGAAATGAATCTTTAACTAAGAATGATAAATCTTCAACAACAAAAAATGAATTTTTCAGGTGATGAATTAATCTTAAACTAACAAAAAGAGTTGCCCACAAAAACGTTAAATTTCCAACCAATGCAAGGAGTTTTTAACTAAAATAATGAATCTCCAGTGAAAAAATTAATTTTTAACCAGATAGTTAAATTTTGAACAAAAAAATTGATTTTAAAAGAGAAAGCTAAATTTTCCATGAAACAAATTAATTTTCAACCAGAAAGATTAATTTTCGACCCAGAAGATTAATTTTCTACGGAAAACTACGAATTTTAAACAAAATGCACGGTCTTCCAAACAATTAGTGGAATTTTCAACTGAAAAATAAAAGTTTTAACCAAAAATGTAATGGTTAAATTTTCGTGTAAAAAAACTAATTTTGTTGAAATTTTTTTAAACTAAATAGTTCAAATTTCTACCATAGAAATAAATTTTCAACTAAGAATGATGAATTTTCAATCAAATAGTCAACTTTCAAATCATAAAGATGAATTTTCAACCAGAAAGATTAATTTTCTACAAAAAGTTTAACAAAAAAGTTTTACAAAAACGTTTAACTAAAAATGAAATAGTTGTATTTTCAGTTAAAAAAAGCAGCTTTTGATAAAAAAAATCTTTCCAACAAAATAGTTCCAATTTCCACCATAGAAATGCATTTTGAACCAAATAGTTACATTTACAACTGAAAAAGATAAATTTTCGACCAAAAATGAAACAGATAAATTTACAGATAACAAAAGGATTTTCTAACAAAACAAAAAAAGTCTTGAAAACGATACAGTTTCGATGAGGGCAATGAATTTTCAGCCAAAGAAACCTACAAATTTTTAATAAAATACGTGAACTGATTACTAATTATTTAAATTTCCAACTAGAGATATAATTTTTCAACAAAAACATTAATTTTGAATAAAGGGTTCAATTTTCAACTAAACAGTTAAATTTTCCTCCAAGAAATATGAATTCTCAACTACAAATTTGATAGGTGATATTTCAAGCAAAAAAGATTTCAATATTAAATAAATAACATTTGAATTCAACCAAAAAGAGAAATTTTCCACAAAAAGTTGAATTTTTATAACTGAGAATATGAATTTTCTACCAAAAAATTAAATTTTTTAATGAGATAATAAAACTTTTAACAAACAAAAGAATGTTCAACAAAAGAGCTGAATTTTTAAGCTAAAAAGACGAATTTTCTACAAAGCAGTTGAATTTTCGAACCAAAAATTCAAATTCTCAACATTACGTTAATTTTTAAACAAATAGATGAATTTCGAACGAAAAACGATAAATTTTTAACCAAAATGGAATAGTTACATTTGCAATATAAAAAATTGATTTACAATAAAAAAAAACGAATTTTCAATACAATAGTTAACTTTTCTACCAAACTAATAAATCTTCAACTAATAAAAATCATTTTTAACAAAGTAGTTGAACTTTCAACCAAGTATTTTATTTTTCATTCAAGAGGATTCATTTTCTTACCGAAAAGATGCATTTTCGATAAAACACATGAATTTTCAACCAATCAGTTAAATTTCAACTAAAAACCATCAATTTTCAACCAATAATGGAATACTTCGATTTCCAGATAAAAATCAATTTTTCTCAAAGGAGATTAATTTTCTAGCAATAAAATAAATGTTTAACAACATAAATGAATTTCCAACCAAAAAGCATACATTTTTAATAAAAAATGTAATACGTAGTTAAAGTTTAATGAGGGTATCTGCCCTATTATAATATAATTTATTTTAAAATGTTATGATTTTGTTGGAAATTCATTTTTTATGGGCAAAATGATTTTCTTATCTAAACATTAAACTATTCCATTTTTTATTTAAAATGTATCTTCTTCAGTTGACAATTCAACTACTTGGTAGAAAATGAATATATTTTGTTGAAGATTCATCTATGTGGCTAGAAAATTAATATTTTTTATTGAAAGTTCACATTTTGATTGAGGATTCAAATATATTGTTATAAATTCTCCTCTTTAGTTGAATTTAAATGTTAAAAAATTTGCTTATTTTTGTTTTCGTTGTTGACAATTTATTTTTTAAACTGAATTGTGAAAGATTTCCTTCTTGGTTGAAAATTCATTTTTCTTGTTTGAAAATTAAATTTCTTGTTGAAAGTTCGTCTATTTCTGTCGGAAAAATTTAAAAAATTAGTTAAAAAGTATCCTTTCTGGTTGAAAAGCCAATTGTTTTATTGAAAAATAGTTATTTTAGTTGAAACTTAAATTATTTTGTTAGAAATGAATCTCCTTTTTAGAAAATTCAAGACATTCGTGAAAATATTTTTTAGGTGGAAAAATCAAGAGTTTGTAAAAAATTCAACTATTTGGTTGGCAATTAATTTTATTTCTTCCAATAGATGTATTTTGTTAAAAATCTATATTTTTTGGTTGAAATACAACTATTTCGTTGAACGTTCAATTTTGTTGTTAAAAATTCAACTAATTGATTGAAATTTTTTTTTCGGTTAAGCATTCAACTATTTTGTTAAAAATTTGTTTTTTGTGGACTTTAACTCTGATTTATTTAAAATTGAAATACGTTTTGGTTGAAACATCCACTATTACATTTTTTGTTGCTTAGTTGAAGATTCATAATCTGAGTTGAAAATTAATCCCGTTGGATGAAAAGTTATATGTTTTGTTCAAAATTGATTTTTTTTTGCAAGTTAATTCCTTAACTGATTATTTGACGGTTCTATTTCTTGTGAAAAATGTATCTTTTTTGAAAATTTAACTATTTGGTCATCCGGAGTAGTCCACCTCTGTTTGAACGCATTTTTAACGGTTGCCCCCCCCCGCTTATTTAATTGAGAAAAATGGGCTTTAAATTATTGTAAATTGTTCATTTTTCATCGTTTTTAGAATGAGAAAAAATCTCGCCACCTATACTATTGCCTTACGATCTTTGGCTGACTGGATATTGACATGTACTACTTAAAATCTACAATTTATTTACAAATCATTATCATTATTCTGAAATATCCTGGTCTAAAATTAAAGTCGCATAATTAGTAAAGTCAAAGTTGGTAGGGAGTTAAAAATGAATTTTGGTCTAAGAAAATAAATTTTCTAGCAAACAAATTAATGTTTAACAAAATATTTGGAACCTTAACTAAAAAAGATGAATTCTCAATGGAAAAATTAATACATAGTTAAAGCTTCAACTAAAAATGATGAATTTTTTATTGAAAATTAAATAGTTAAATTTTTAGGAAAAATAATAATTTTCAACAAAAAACAACAAGTTTCAAACAAAATATCTTCAACCAAATAGTAGAATTTTCAATAAGAAAAATAAATTCTGGACCAAAAGTATAATACTCGATACATTCTTCAAAAAATTGTTATTCACACTTATATTTTACATATCGAACATATAAAATATAAATATGAATAACAATTTTTTGAATTGTTTGTGAAAATAAAAATAAGTACGTAATTTTCACAAATTCGCAAAAAATTTCTCCTGAAGGTTATCTTTTTAATTATAGATTTTATTATTTGGTTGAAAATTGTATAGTTTTTTTTCCGTTTAAAATTAATATTATGTTGCTGATAATTCACCTGAAATCTTTTTTGGATGGAAAATATTTTTATTGAAAATCTGTCTTTAATTTGAAAGTTTATCTTTTTTAGTAGAAATATTGCATCTTTCTGGGAAAGAAATGCAACTATTTTGTTGAAAATTCAACTATTCCCTAGAAAATTTACTTTTTGTTTAAAATTCGTATTCTTTTGTAGAAAATTTTATTGAAATCCTTTCGGATGAAAATTCAACTCTTTTTTTGAAATTTTTTCTTTTTTAATTAAAAATTCACCTGTTTTAGTAGAATGTTCATTTTTCTTGGACAAAAATGCAATCGGTTGAAAATTTAACAATCTTGTTGAAAATTCATACTTTTTGGTTAAAAATTCGACTATTTAGTAGACAATTAACTTATTGATTACAGTTCTCATTTTGGTGTTTGAAAATAAACTGGAGTCTTTTTTGGATGAAAATTTAACTATGTAAAAAAAAAATTTTAATTCATCTGTTTTAAAAGAAATATTTCATCTTTCTTGGATGAAAATGCAACTGTTTGGTTTAGAATGCAACAATTTTGTTGAAAAGTTATACTTTTTGGTTGAAAATTCTGCTGTTTTGTTGAAAATTTAACTATTTTGTAGAAAATTTACTTTTTGGTTAAAATTAATATTTTGATGTTGAAAAGTGAACTGAAAATTTTTCTGGACGAACATTCAATTAAAAAAAAATTTGTCCTTTTTTATAGAAAATTTATCTGTATTAGTACAAATTTCATCTCTCTTGGATGAAAATTAAACTATTTGGTAGAGAATTCAACTATTTCGTTAAAAATGCTTCCCTTTTGGTTGAAAAAATACGTCTTTTTGGGTGGAAAATTCAATTTTGTTCTTAGAAACTAATTTTGTGTTAAAAAATTCATATTTTGATCTTGAAAAGTCAACTGGAATCTTGCCTGGATTAGAGTTCAACTTTTTTTGAAAATTGTTTTTCTTTTTGAATAAAAATTCATTTGTTTTTGAAAAAATTTCATTTTTTTGGATAAAACTGCAACTACTGGGTAAAGAATTCAACAATTTTGTTGAAAAGTCATCCACTTGGGAAAAAATTCTTCTTTTTCGATTGAAACTTCAATTTTTTCCGTATAAACTTATTTCTTGGTTAAAAATTCACATTTTGATCGTGAAAAGTCTATTAAAATCTTTTTTAAGGGAAAACTCAAGTATTTTTTTGATGTAAGCCGGGGTTCTGGTCTTCCGACTTATCACAGGTGTGAGTCGAATGTAGTTGTTGGAGTCAGAGAGATGGTGTGCGTGACGGAGAGAGGAGGCCCCACGTTGGGCGCCAATATGATGTAAGCCGGGTTTGTGGGTAGCCGACTTATTCACAGGTTTGTTGTGATGTGTGTGAAGTATGGATGTCCCCGTCAGTTCGGATTGGGCGGCTATTGCGGAGCCGGTCGGGCGTCGGCCGGGCGGAGTTGAAACGTGGGTGCCCCACGTGTTGGCAGATGTCGATTATTCCGTGCCAGGAATTTGTCCTGTAGGCTTGCAGTCCGTCCATGTGAAGTAGGTTGAGGATGTTGGGAGGCGAGGAAACGGCGAAGCCGGGTTTGCTGGTTGGGACGGGAGCGCTTTCGCTTTTGCCCTCCAGGCATACGGAAGGTTGGAGGTGCCTGAAGGATGGAAGAGAGGAAATGAAAGGAGAGAGGGAGCGAGAGATTGTGTACCGGGGCCCAGGGCACCACAGTACAAGGAATGATGTAGAGGAACGAGTAAAGGAGAGAAAGAGAGAGAGAGAGAGAGAAAAGAAGAGAGGGTACCGGGGCCCAGGGCACCACAGCACAAGAAGAAGAAAGTAAGAGAGTAGGAACGAGTGAAGAGAGAGAAGGAGGGTACCGGGGCCTAGGGCACCGCAGCACAAAAGAAAAATAAGAGAGAGAGGGTACCGGGGCCTAGGGCACCACAGCACGAGGAAAAAGAAAAAATGTAGAGAATGGAATGAGTAAAGATGGAAAGAGAGAGAGAGAGAGTGAGAGAGAAGAGAGGGTACCGGGGCCTAGGGCACCACAGCACGAGAAGAGAGTAGAATGAGTAAGGATGGAGAGAGAGAGAGAGAGAGAGAGAGAGAAGAGGGTACCGGGCCCCAGGGCACCACAGCACGAGAAGAAAAGAGAGAGTAGAATGAGTAAGGAGAAAAGGAAGAGAGAGAGAGAGAGAGAAGAGGGTACCGGGGCCCAGGGCACCACAGCACGAGAAGAGAGTAAAGAGCGGAATGAGTAAGGATGGAAGGAGAGAGAGAGAGAGAGAGTAGAGAGGGTACCGGGGCCCAGGGCACCACAGCACGAGAAGAGAGTACAGAGTGGAATGAGTAAGGATGGAAAGAGAGAGAGAGAGAGAGAGTAGAGAGGGTACCGGGGCCCAGGGCACCACAGCACAAGAAAAATAGAAATACAGAGGAATCAGTGTATGGAGAGAGAGAGGTAGGAAGGAGTGAGGAAGAAATTATTTTAGAGGAGCTAGGATTGGTTGTCTAGGTGTTTATTCCTTGGACTTCGTACAAAGGCGAGATTCTTCGCTAGTCGCGGGGCTTAGAGCACCACACGACCCAGTCACTCGATCGATGAACAAAGCGCAAGTGCCGAGTTAGGCACGAGCACGCGTATTTATGTGCGCGAGGGGCGTGGGCCTGAGTGAAGAGGGAAGCGGCTGCTGGCCCGGTGATTGGCCGAGACTCCCGAAACTGGAGTCGCAACGAAGCGGTGGGGACACCGTACTCCGTGCTTCCTTCCGTCAGGCCCGCGCGCCTTTCGTCATTTACAATGTTTTTTACAAGTTTTAATTAGATGTTAAAAATACTAATTATTAATAATTTTTAACAAAATTTGGCGGAGATGTTTGTGTAAACCTAACGCTTAATTCTGTGTTAACAGAAATCGACTGTTTTGATTTTAAGAGAAAACAAAATTGTACATGCTACTCAATAAAAATGATTGTATATAATAATAGTGAGACCTAACTTAATATTAAATCAGTGTCCGAGGAAAGTTCATGATAAGGAATTTAATATTTTTAAAGGATTTTATGATTATTTAAAATGTGGAGTCAACGACGCTTTCGTTGAACTCCCCTGTGTTTCGCAGCCGCGTTGGAGTGAGAGAGAAAGAGCGAGGCAGCGTCACTGGCGTACGTGCCGGCCGGGACGTTCTCTCGTGTCGAGCCCGGCGTTGTCACGTAATCGGAAAATCCCGGCGGCCAGCTGTCGGGTGCGTCACTCGAGTGTACGTGACTGGGACAATAGAGTTGTTGGCTGTTAGCCGATTTGGGGTCTTAATGGCCCGTGTTTGTGGACTTACTCAATGGGAGAAAGCAAGCTCGTTTTGTCAACACAGATGTTAACGATTAGGGTAAAATTTTCCACTCAAGTTTGGCCAGAAAACTTGAGCTGGGAAATTATTCCATCCTGTCGTTAAATCAGTGGTTGTCAAATATTTTAGGCCTACTGGCCTATAACATTTTTTTTAAATTTATCTTTTTGATTTATAAATTCATCCGCTTTGGTAGAAAGTTCTTTTTTTTATAGAAATGCAACTTTTTGGTTAAAAATTATTCTTCTTTGCTTGAGTATTTAACTATTTTATTCGGAAGATTTGGCCTAATGACTTTGTCAAGAAATCCTTTTTTTAAGAGTCATATTTTTAGTTGAAAATTCATCTCTTCGATTGAAAGTATAATTATTTTGTTAAAAATTGATTTTTTTAAATTGAAAATTCAACTATTTGGGTAAAAGTTAAACTACATTGTTAAGAATTTATTTTTGTTTTGATTGAAGGCTTTGGTTATAAATTTAAGTGTTCAATGGAAAAGTCGTTTTTTATTTAGAAATAATTTTTCAGTTGAAAGTGTAACTTTTCCATTTTTTTAAGATTGATGTTTTCACCTGAAAATTCTCCTTTTTTGGTAGAAAAAAAAAATTTGCTTTGTTTAAAATTTCATTTTTGTTGGGTAAGACTGCATCAGTTTCGTGGAAAAATAATTTGATGCTGAAGCCATATTATTTGTTTGTAAATTAAATTTTTGTAGAGAAAATTTGTCTTTTGGCTTGAAGTTTCAAAAATTGGGGTGAAATTTTCTTTCTTCAGTGAAAAATCTTTATTTGTTAAAAATTCGTCTTTTTGGTTTTAAAAAAACCTTTTTTTCGGTATAACAGGGTGCACAGTCTTCCCCTTTTTTCCTTATTTTCCCCTTTTTCCCCCTATTCTCCAAAAACTTCCCCTTTTTCCCCTTTTCTCGTTAGATATGCGATATTTGAAATTTTAACCATTATTTAACAATAATTAAAGCAATTCTAGTACTTAAATAAATTATTTATGAATAAATAAGGTACACGTTTTAAGTGCTGACTATTTAAAATAAATACTCTTTAAAAAAAATTGAAGATGAAACATTTTAAAGCAAGTTGAACTTTTTAAATAAGTATTAGAAGATTATCAATTTTAGTTAAAATGTACAAAGTTAAATACCTAATTTTTTCTCTCTCAATACTTATTTTTGAAAATAAAAATTGTTAAACATTTTCCGAGAAAATGAGAAAAAAATTTTTATTCTCTCGAAACTTTCAAAATTCCTAAAAAGCTTCTTTTTTTAAATCATCAAGAAACTACATTCGATTTTTTTGCAATCTTTACAAGTTTTAAAATATTCTGAAATCTTTTCATAACTTCTAAAACATAAAAATATTTAAGATTCGAATTTTTTCTTATTTTTTTAAAATCCTGCATACACTCCTAAACCATCCGAACATTTTTAAAAATAATTAGAGTTTTTCCTAATATTAAAAGAAAAAACTACTGGATTGTGAAAATGGGCCTAAAATCTTCTCGACGAAATTTTATGAAGCCATTTCAAATGTTTTTAAATCTTGAAAAAAATATTTTCTTAAAATTAATTTTATAAAAGAAATAATTTTTAAATTTTGATAGGAATCTTCAGATCTTTTAAAATGATTCAAGTTTTTCGTGAAATTTAAAAAAAATCTTCCAAAATTAAGAAATTTTACACACTCCTCTTCAAAATTTTAGGAAATCATTGGAAAAGTTTTGAAATATTAAAAAAAAAATATTCTCTCAAAATTATTTTTACAAAATAAGAAAATATATGAATTTTTAGAAAAAAATTTCGTTCGCTTGAAACTTTTCTAAATTTTTTTTTTCGAATTCTTTAAACATCTTCGTTTTGTTTTAAACATATAAGAACTTCATAGAAAAATTAATCTTCTATACCTATTCTCTTTTGAAATTTTAGGAAATCATTTAAAATGTTTTGAAATCTTTTTCAATTTTCTCTTAAAATTTATTTTTCAAAATAATGAATCGTGTGAAATTTTCGTAGGAGTCTTTTTCTCATTCTCTTGAAACCTATCAAAATTCTTTTCAAAACGTTTTTTTTTAATCTTCAAAAATCTACGTTTTGTTTAAAATTGTTTGGAATCTTCAAATTTCAAATATTTTTCAAACTTTCACACCTTCTAAGTGAGTATCTTTTGGAAGGATTCGAATTTTTTCTGAAATTTTATTTTATCCTGAAAACTTAAAACGATTGGCTTAGAATCTTTTAAACTACTCTTCGAAACTTTGGTACATGATTTGAAATGTTTTGAAATATTAAAAAAAAATATTCTCTTGAAATTAATTTAAAAAAATATTAAAATCTTCATTTTTTAAAACTTACTCGATCTTAAATTTATTTTTCAAAATAAAAAATCATTTGAAATTTTCTTAGGTATCTTAAGATATTTTTTTTGGTCTCTTGAAACCTATCAAAAATCTTGAAAAGCTTCTTTTTTCGAAATCTTCAATAATCTACATTTTTAAACACTTTCTGCAATCTTTAAAAGTTATAAAATCTGTTAAAAACTTCTAAACCATAAATATATATATATTTTTTTATTTTGAATTTTTCTTAATTTTTTTTTTAGAATCCTGCATAAACTTATTTCAACTTGAATTTTTTTTCATCTTCTATTTTCTTTTCCGAAACCGCAGAAAATTGTTGGAAACGTTTCTCAAGACGATTTTTGTTTTTTCTTGAAACCTTTCAAAATTCTGAAAAAGTTTATATTTTTTTTTAAATCTTCAGATTTTAATTAAATTTTGAATATTTTCAAAACTTCGACACCTTCTAAGTGTCTTTCCAAATGATTCGGATTTTTTTCTGAAAAAAAAGAAGTTATAGTAAGGATGAAATGACACATCTTGGAGAGAAATATTTATGGAAACGATGTTAAACTTATCAAAATTTTGTATTTAATTAATTTTATTTTTCCTCTGACTTTTTTATATCACTCGGATGGATTTCTAACGATCTATGTATATCCAATTTTTAAAAATAAATCTCTAATGGCAGAAATAATTGAAAAATCATTTTAAATTATTTAAAAATGTGACATGTCTTACAAGAAGATTGTTCTTTTCGACATATGAAATTAAATGTTTAATCTTTCCCCTATTTTCCCCTTTTTCTTGAGAAAACTACCCTATTGCCCCTTTCTTGAGCTCTTTTTGCGCTGTGATCCCTGGTATAAATTTCATGTTTTTTGATTGAAATGTAAACCATGACACTTTTTGTTTTGAATTTATATTTTCAGGTTGAAAATTCAACTATTATGTTGAAAATTGAATTGATTTGTTGAAAATGCAAGTATTTTGTTAAAAACCCATCTTTTATAGTAGAAGAGACATTTTTTTGTTAAAAATAAATTAATAAAATTGAAAATTTACAATTTGAATCTGAAATACTGTTTTATTCCGTTAATGGAAGATTCTATGTTGAAAGTATTTATTAGAATATGAATTTTTTATTATCGCTAAAGTTTAGTTTTGTCAGGACATCTAAATCCTTTTTGAATCTTTTTCGTTTACGCGTCTTTTTTTGTCACAGATCACGATTTCATACCCAAGGGAGCACACTTAATTTGTTTTCTATACTCTTTCTTCTACTCTGATTCTTCCTTCATTTCCGTTCTTTTCCGTCTCTTTTGCGGTCGGTTTGAGGGAAATTTAATGCCATTCGATCGATCGATCGTATAAGAGAACGGTTGTGTGCTTCGAGTCGTGCCACCGAAAGTGCCAATTATCGTCGAGCTTTTCTCTACGTTCCAAGCAGGTCCAGATCTGCCCCCCCCCCCCCCAATACGGTTCAATTACCGATATTTATTTCTGCGCATGAAAGTTTTTAATATTCCAGTTCAGAGCTAAATTATTCTCATCATGTTGGGATGACATAATTTTGCCGCTCTCTAAATATGAATTAGTGAAAATTTCACTAGTTGAATTAGTAAATGTATGGTTTATAACCAAATAGTAATATTTTGGTACTTTACTTTTAAAATAGTAAATATTTTACTTTTAAAGTAGTAAATATTTTACTAATAAATTAGTAAAAGTTTTACTAATCTCAATTAGTAAACATGGTTTACTATTATTTAGTAGCTTCGCTTTACTAATTCACTAGTAACCTAGCGCGATCATTAACGAATTAGTGAATTGCAACGATTTCGACCAATCTGAAGTCATATCCTCATATGTGGGTAATTATCAAATTGTAGGAAAATTTTAGCACCTACAGTGGCAATCATATTATTATTAGGAATTAAATATTTCATAACGGAAATTGATCTTATCACATGTAAAAATTTTTTATCCAAAAGGGGCAGTTATGAAAATGAGAAATAATAATGAATTCATGCGCACGCGCATATAATCAGTCTTACGCATTTCTATTGTACAGTAGGGTAATGATGCGAGAAAAATGTTAAAGTTTAGCCTTTTTTAATGTTTATAAAAAAAATAAAAAATGTTAATTATAAAAAGTCACCTACTTATGAAAGAAAACACCGCTAAGCAAGTAACGGAATGGTTTGTATATTTTTTTTCACCCCGAAAATGGTTTTCAACGCACGTACGCGAATGACGTTTCTGTTGTCAAGATGCTCTTTTCAGTTTTAATATCGGATTGACAGAAAAGAGAGTTAATATTTTAAGCTCCATTTCATAAAATCTTGTATTAAACGATACGCCTAATATTTCTGTATTTATTAGTCAACTGTAACTACAATATTTTACTAGAAAAAAAGACGTACGGTGATGACGTCTAAAATAGCAAAAATTGACTTCAATTTACAATATTATTTATTTGACTTCAAAAATGTGAATACATTAAATTTATGTTCTTGTGAAGTTTACAAACTTGATACGTTAAGCGTTTTTCAGGTTACTGTCTCAAAAAAAGGAGAAAATCAGTTTATCCTTGTGCCAAGTGAGGTTGGGATGCCGTACGGTAATGACGTTTCGGGTGTTCATATATTAAATTAAAGTTAATAGGAACAGAAATGAAAAAAAAGAACTGACCATTTAGTAGAGGATTATAATGTTTATTAAAATTAAAAAAAAATCAGCACGAGTTTCTAAGTTAATGTTATACACTGAATGTCGATTTTAAAATTCGCGAAAAAACTGGGAGTTTTTTGAGGCCGGGAAACACTGAGAAATGGAAATTTATTTTTTGACAGAAAATTTAACAGATTTTTAGAAGAAAAATTTATCTCTCAAAATTTCCTGAATGTTAAGTTCAGTTTTTAACTTCTTCAATTGCGATATCATTCAGTTTGCAATGCGTAATTCTAAAATCTTTTACTTTAAACATTGTCCACTTTAGATTTTTATTTTTAAGCGTATATTTTTTATTTTATCAATTTCAGAATGCAGTTTTGAAGAGTTAAGAATTAAAAGCGTTCGAAATTCAATATTTTTTATGAAAAATTTTTCCAGTTTATCAACTGTAAATATGAATTAATGTATGACTTTTTGAATTCAACTGTCCTCAAGGTAGTGGAAAGCCTTAGTTAATATTTTTAACAATTTCGAGTTAGTACTTTTATTTTAAATACCATAAAAATTTTTTAAATGCTTCCACAATAATTTTTAGAAATTTTGTGAATCTTTTAATGTTTTCCTAAAATTAATTTTTCAAAATGAAAGATCATTTTTAATTTTCCTAGGAATCTTGAGAAAATTATTTTTATTCCTTTGAAGCCTTTCACTATTCTTAAGAAGCTTCTAAATTTTTGGTTCAAAGTTACTATTTCAGTAAATAGTAAATTGCGGAAATTTTAAATTAAAAAAAATAGTTGGTTGTGGAAGTTTCCAATTCACAAAAATATTGAATTGCCAACATTTCAACTTCTTGAAATTACCAAATTTCCGAATTTTTTTATGCCTGGGAGAATATTTTAAAATAATTAGTACTGGACTGAAGAATAAATATTCCATATAAAATAAAAGATTATTTTAATAGAAAAAGACTATAAAATATTTTTTTTGTGAGAATTTGAAAATTCGGCAATTTACTATTTTTGGAAATTCGGGAATCTACTACTTTCAGAAATTTGAAAATTTGGTAATTTGCTATTCTTGGAAATTGAAAAATTCCTCAATTTGCTATTTGCGAGAATTTGGAATTTCAGCTATTTACTATAATTGGAAATTGGATATTTTCGGTAATTTGAAATTTCGTCAATTTAAGATTTTCGGAAATTTGAAAGTTCCTCAATTTACTATTTCCGGGAATTTAGAAATTCGGAAATCCACTATAT
>CAKNXH010002028.1:60785-86681 GCA_932178445.1 Andricus quercusramuli | reverse complement strand
AATACGAATTCCAGAGTATTTGTTCGCGTCTTCGAGACGCATCGATCAACTATTGTTGAACGTTTCATGGCTCACCAGTACCAATGTATGAAAAATAAAAAAATGGTTCATTCTGTTCATATGAGAACAATTTTTTTTGAGACATATAGTTTCTTTGTTCGCATCTTTGAGACGCATGGAATGACCTATTGCTAAACTTTTTATGATCCATCAATACCTATTGTTGAACGTTTTATGACTCACCAGTACAGATTTATGAGTTATTAAAAAATGGTTCATTCTGTTAATATGATAATTTATATATATATCTAGTCTATTTGTTCGCATCTTCGAGACGCATCGACTGATCTATTGTTGAACCTCTTATGACCTATTATAATCCAGCAATACCGATGTATAGATTTAAGAAATACATTGTTTATCTTTTTGATATGGGAAAAACTTTTGTTTAATTGGGAATACAACAGTAATGTATATATAATATATTTGTTCGCGTCTTCGAGACGCACCGATTGACCTATTGTTGAACGTTTTATGACTTGCCAGTACCGATTCATGAAAAATAAAAGAATGGCTCATTCTTTTCATATGAGAAAGTTTTTTTTAGACATATATTTTATTTGTTCGCGTCTTCGAGACTCGTCGAATGACCTATTGACGAACATTGCATGACCTCTTATCATCTGGAAATACCTATCTATAAATTAAAAAAATATATTGTTTATCTTGTTGATATCGGACAAACTTTTTTTAACATCGGGAATACAACAGTAATGTATATATGATATATTTGTTCGCGTCTTCGAGACGCATCCATTGCCCAATTTATATAATTTCTAAATTTGTTAACAAAATTATTTACTTTGTTTTTAAGAGGATTTTTTCATGGAGAAAAAAGTAAAATTTGATGTATTTTTCCTGTTTCCATTCAAGAAACATGTCCTCCGGTTTATAATAAACAACGATCATCTCGTCATAAGTTCGAGACTTTTTCTTCTCGACGCATGCATATATCACCTTGGTAATATACAACTGCCAGGACAATGTCTCTGGTGAAATATTTGTGTGGGAAAAACGAGGTATGCTGGGTTAAGGTCTCTCTGTCTCTGACAATCTCAAAAAAAGTTTGAATATTCAGAGGGCGCAAAAATATATTTTTAAAATAATTTTATAATAATTAATATAATTGAAAATTATAATTTTTATATTTTTTTTTATAATTATACTTTTAATTAATTTTTTTTCGAGCAATTTGATTCGTACTACCGGGCAAAATAATGCGTGCATTTTCTGAAAAAAGTTTCTTCTCTCGATCTCTTTAGTAGCTTAATGTGAAAACGCCCGACCGGCAATCGGAAGTTCTGTGGTTCGATTCCCAGCGGAGTAGAAGGAGATTTTTTTTCAGAGAAAAATTAATTTCAATAATTTTTTATTCATAACTCCATTCAGCCTGAAAAGAAGTTAAACAAAATTTTTGTCATTCTCTGATGATAATAGAGATTCTTCGAATTACACTTTTCTTCTAAAATAAAAAAAAATAAAGAAAACTTGAAAAACAAATGATTCTACCAAGAAAAAATGCTACGAAACCAAATTTTCCGCAAAAAAATAATTAAATAATTCACGAAAAAATAACTGAAAAATTCAAAAATATGAAAAACAACCAGCCTTAGTATTCTTCACAAAAATATAAATAGTAAAAAATTTCACGAAAGAAAATCTACAAAAAAATAACTGATAAATTGAAAAATTGTTAGAAACTCCCGGTCTTAATATTCTTCACAATAATAGACATAAAAAATTATTCTTTAAAAAAATCTAAGTAAAAAAGTTATAATTACAAAAAATTGTAAATAATAAAGCTGAAAACTCCCAAATTTTTAAGATATCATTACAGAACAGAATTTCATACAAAAAGACATTCAAAATAATTAACTATGCAAAAATAAATAAATTATGAAGTAGAAATTTTCCGTCTTGAAAAAATGATATCGCTAAAATTTTGAAGTTTTCAGTAGAAATTTTTCTATTTACATTTTTCTGAAAAACACTAAGACCGGGCATTTTTTCAAATTTTGTTTTAAAAGAATAATGAATTTTTATCAAAATTCCTAGGAAACCTAAACATTATTTTTCATAAAATTAATTTCAAAAGGACATTTAAAAAAATTTGCAAAATTTTGCAAAAAGAATCAGGAAGATTTTATGGCAAATTTTTTTTATTTTGCAGGATTTTCAAAAAATTGTAGGAAAAATTCGAGTTGCAAGATAATAACGAAATTTTAGTTAGATTTCTGGAAAATTTTGAAATGATTTTTTTGAACGAATTTTTAGAAGAATACTTTAATTATAAAAAAAATAGTTGAAAATGCAAGTAATTGGTTGAAAATTCATGCATTTTGTTGAAAATTCATATTTCTTGTAGAAAACTAATTTTCTTGCTTAAAAAATGAACTTTTTGGTCGTGAATTAATTTTTTTTTTTCAAAAATTCATATTCTCGGGTTGAGACTGGTTTGTAGAAAAAATCGACATTTTGGCTTAAAAATTCAACAGTTTGGTAGAAAATTAAATTAATTGTTTAAAAATTAAAGTTTTTTTGAAAATTCAACTATTGTATTTTAAATTCGGTTTCTGTCTAAAAGTGTAGCTATTCCTTTTTTGGTTGAAAAATTATATTTTTTAGTCGGAAATTCAACTATTTGGTTAAAAATTAACGTATTTTGTTGAAAATTTTTATTTTGATAAACATTTAATCTGATTGGTTGAAAATTGATATTTGTAGCTACAAAATTTAGCTACTTGGTGAAAAATTGAACTATTTTTTGCAACGTTTAATTATTTTGTTAAAAATTGTACTTTTTGTTAAGTAATCTTTTTTGGTTGGAAAGTAAACTATTTTGTTGGAAATTCATCTTTTATTGTAGGAAAGTCATCTTTCTTGTTTCTTTGGTTAAAAAATAATTCTTGTTTCTTGAAAATTTATCTATTTAACTGAGGATTGAACTAATTTGTGAAAAATTTTATTTTCTTCGTTAAATTCGCTCTTTGAAAATTACCTTTTTTTACTGAAAATTTACCTATACCATTTTTTGGTGAAGCATTATATTTTTCAGATGAAAATTCAAATATTTGGTTAATTTTGTTCGTTAAATTCCGCTTTAAAAAACTTTGTTTCACTGAAAATTTTCATATTCCATTTTCGGTTAAGAAATTATATTTTTTAGTTAATAATTCAACTATGTGTTTAAAAATTGACGTATTTTGTTGAAAATTTGTATTTGTATAGTACTACTTGGTTGAACATTGAACTATTTTGTAGAAAATTTGTTTTATTTTTTAATTATTTTTCTAAGAACTCATTTTCTTTGGCTGAGAATTAATTTTCTTTAATGAAAATTTGAAAATTCCATTTTCAGTTTAAAATATATATTTTAAATTGAAAATGAATTTTTTTTCAAAATACAACTACTTGGTTGAAAATGATTTTTTGTTTGGTTGAAGATGCAACTATTTGGTTGAAAATTCGTCTTTTTAGGTAAATTTAAATATTTTTTTTTACAAATTGAAAAAAATATTTTTTTAAATATTATCTATAACATATTTCGTTGATCATGCATTTTTTGCTGTAAAATAATCGAAAATCAATCAAGTTGAGCAACTATGTAAAAAAATATTTTTGGTTGAAAATTAAACTATTTGGTTAAAAATTAAACTATTTATTTGAAACTTTAACTATCCTGTTACGATTTCGTTTTTTTGTTTAAAAAGTGTAGCCGTTCCTTTTTTGGTTGGAAATTTTTTCTTCATGGGTTGAATATTTAGATATTTGTCGTGAATTTATCATTTTTATTGAGGATTCAACTATTTTCTCAAAAATTCATGTTATTTAGTTGAATTCATCAGGTTGAAAATTAGTTTTTCCAAATTGAAAATTAGTTTTTTGAATAAAAAATTTAACAATATTCCATATTTGGTTGAAAACTTATATCTTCTAGCAGAAAATTCAAATATTTCGTTAAAAATACATCTTTCGTGAATAAAAATCAACGTTTTTGTTAAAAACTTATCTCTTCTGGTTCAACAGCTGAGGATTCAACTATTTTGTAAACAAATTAATTTTCTTCGTTAAATTCCGTTTTTTGAAAATGATTTTTTACTGAAAATTTACCTATTCCATTTTTGGTTGAAAAATTATATATTTTTGTTGTTGAAAATTCGACTATTTTGTTAAAAATTCAACTATTTTTTTCAATCCATCTTTTTTTTGGTGAAAAATTCCCTGTTTTTTGAAAATTTGTTCTTTTGAATTCTAAATTTATATTTTATGGTGGAAAAGTAATTTTTTCAGGAAATTTCGAATGGTCCTGGAAATTATTATTTTTTTAATTTTCTAAAGGTATTTGTTTAGATTCAGCGATTTATTCCCGGAATTTTTAGAAAATTTCTAATTTCTGGGTGGGAGATATAGTCCAGTTTTCCTATATTAGCCTATAAATTGCTCTGGCTTGGGAAATTAATCTCGTTTTCCTATCAAAAAGTTTTACTTCAGATTTATGTAGTCACTGCTTCTACTTGTGGTTTAAAAAAAAATTATTTTTGGATTGGGTGGAAATTTTAATGGTACTGACAAAAGTTAAGTGTCAAAAGTAAAATTTTACAAACAATTTTCAAAAAAAAAAAAAAATGAAATAATGCGTGTAACATACCTCAAATTTTTTTTTATTTTGCATTTGGGCCACCCTAAAATGGAATAGTTAGATTTTCAGAAAGATGAATTTCAACGAAATATTTGAATTTTCAACTAAAAAACTAAAAAACAAGATTTTCTATCCAAATAGATAAATTTAATTAAATTGATAAAAAACTAATTTTAAAAGGAATAGTTTAATTTTCAAAAAAATAGTTTAATTTTCGAAGAAAAATATTAATTTTCTATCAAAGTAGTTTTCCAACAAAAAATATGAATTTTCAATAAAAAAAGGTAATTTTCAACCAAATTGTTTAATTCTCTAGTAAATTATTGAATTTTCAAGCCAACAAGACTAATTTTCTACAAAACAGCTGAATTTTCAAGAAAAAAAGTTAATTCACGACCAAATAGTGGATTTTTCCACTAAAGTGATGAATATTTAACAAAAATAAAATAACTTTTTATAAAGTAGCTTAAATTTAAACTAAGTAGTTGATTTAAAAAAATTTAACAAACATATAATAGCTAATCTTTCAACCACAACCTATTTTAATTGTGAATCAAAAAAATAGATGCAATCCGAAAAAGACAAATTTTCAACAAACAATATTAATTTTCTACCCGAATAGACGAATTTATTTAAATTAATTTCTAACCACAAAAAAACGGAAATCAAAAAGAATGGTTAAATTTTCAAATTAATAATTTAATTTTTAACCGAAAAGTTAAATTTTCTCTCAAAGTAGTTTAATTTTCAACCAAACATATGAACTTCCAATGAAAAAGTTATTTTTTTACATAAAGCAGTTTAATTTTATACGAAGTTGTTCAATTTCCTACCAAAATAGCTTAATTTTCAACTAAAAATATAAGCTTTAAATAAAAAAGTTTTTTTTTAATAAAATGGTTTAATAATTCTACTAAAGTAGTTTAATTTTCAAGCAAAATATTAAATTTCCATTAAAAAGTTATTTTTTATAAAATAGTTTAATTTTCTACAAAAGTGGTTAAATTTTCAACCAAAAATATGATATATCAACAAAAAAGCAAATTTACCATCAAATGCAGTAAAAATTAAAATGAGTTAGAACTCGTAAGTTAAATGATGGATTTTCAAATAAATTTTAATTTTAAAACAAATAGCTTAATTTTCTACCAAATTCTTGAATTTTCGAGTCAAAAAGACAAACTTTCTACAAAACAACTGAATTTTTTACAAATTATCTCAGCTTTGAATCAAGTATTTTTAACTCGACTAAACGAATTTTCAAACGAATAGTTAAATTTTTTAATAAGTAGTTTAATTTTCAACCAAAAAGTTTAATTTTAAACCAAACTAATTTAATTTTCAACCAATAATAATAATTTTAACAAAGAAGTTAATTTTCAACAACCAAATAGTTGAATTTTCAATTAAAATTATGAAACATCAGAAAAAAAAATTCTTACAAAGTCGTTCAACTTCATAACCAGTGTTTGATTTTGCAACAAAATAGGATTTCAATTTTAAATCAAGAGCAGGATGAATTTCTAACACAGAAGTAATTTTGAATATTCAGAGTAGAATTTTCATCCAAAATGTTTTTTTTCCAAGTTGGTTCATTCTCTACAAAGAACAAAAAGATTAATTATAAACAAAATATATGAATTTTCAATCAAGTTCTTGATTTCAAAACTGAAAAAGATGAATTTCCAACCAAATAGTTGAATTTTTTAGTAAAAGGATCAATTTTGAACCAAAAGTGAAATAGTTCAATTTTCAGTTAAAACTATCCTAATATATGATTTCCACCTCCACCTCCACCTCCACCTCCACCTCCACCTCCACCTCCACCAGCACTTGCACAATTCATTAAAATTCCTCGAAATCTTTGAAATTCTTTCAAATTTGCTTATATAGCTTGAAATTTTTTTCATCCCTTGAAATTCTCTCAATTTTCGAGAACATCCCAAAATCTTAAAAATCCTTTGAAATTTTGTTCCCTTGAATATCAATTAAATTAAACTTAATCTTCGAAGTTCTTTAGAAAACAGTTTTAATATGGGAAAACTTTTAGGAATCAATTGAAATTTTGTATGTCTCACGAAATCCTTGGAATAACGTGACATTTTTGGAAAACGTAAAAATCCATTTCAAACAGTGGGTACAATTTATTCGAAATCCCCTGAAATCTCTAGAATCGCTAGAAGGTCCTTTAAATTTCATACTATTTATTCTTCCAAAGTTTAGTAGAAATATCTCAAAATTGTTCGAAATCCTAAAATTTTTTCGAAATCCCTCGAAATTCTGTATATCTATTGAAATTCTTCAAAATTATTGGAAATATTTTAAAAACTTGGAAATAATTTAAAAAAAGGAAGATGCAAATCATTTCAAATCCGCAGAATATAAATAAAATTAAACTTATTAATTAATGTTCTCTAACAAAACGATTTAAATTCAACGATTTAAATTCCTAGAATTGAAGATTGGATAAAATCCTTCAAATATTTTGAAATTTAAATATTTTGAAAATCCATTTGGAAACGTAGGTATGAATCACTTGGAATCCCTTGAATATAAATGAAATCAAACTTATTCATTAGAATAATCTAAAAAACGGTTTAAAATCCTAGAAATCTTCAAATCTCTAAAAATCCTTCGAAATTTAATAAAATCCTTTAAATCTTATGAAATACTTTGAAATACCTTGAAAAACCCCCAAAAAATCTTTGGAAATCTTACTAAATTCTTTGAAATTTCTTGGCATTTTTTATATCTTTTTAATTAATTTGAAATCCCCTGAAATCTTAGAAAACCCTAAAAATCCATCGAAAAAATTAGGTATAAATTATTTGAAATCCCTTGAATATAAATTAAAATTAAATTAGATACTCATTGAAGTACTCTAAAAAACAGTTTAAATGCCTGAAAAACTTTTTAATTACTTGAAAATTTTTATATCCCTTGAAATCTTGAGACAAGGTGAAAATGCATTAAAAAAGTAAAAAAAGTAGAAAAAAAATTTGAAATCTCCTAATTATAAATTAGCATGAATTTATTTATTAAAATTTTCTGAAAGGTGATTAAATCCTTTGAAATCCTCGGAGAATCAATAAAGTTCTTTGAATTTTTTGAAATTCCTTGAAATACCTTAAAATACCCTGATATTTCATTTTATCTCATTTTTTTCCAAATTTCACTAGAAACATCTTCAAATCTTCGGAAATTCTAAAAAATTCTTTGAAATTCCTTGAAATCTTTTAAAGTCCTTTGGAATTCTTTAAGATACCCAAAAATGTTTAAAAATCTTTAAAACATTTCAAAATTCCTTGAAAAATTTGGAAATTTCATCGAATCTGTGGAAATTTTTTTAAATATCTTGGACACCGGTGACATTTTTTTTAATTAGTTGCAATGTTTGTAAATCCAATAAAATCCTTTCAAAGGCCTTACAATCTGTGAATTGTCCAAAAATGCATGGAAAATTTTATATTGAATTTTGATGTGTATCGTTCGGAAAAATTTTCGAATCCACATAAAAATGAACGAATTTCGTTGTTTTGAAAAAAAAAAATATTTTGAGGTGGCGCAGGCCCTATGGAATTTAACACTTATTTCCCACAAGAAAAAAAAAGTTTTTGTAAATTTTATTCAGAATCGTCAATATTAGCTGACAAAATTACTTTTTACAATTAGCCATGGAATACGAATAAGATATTAATTTTTAAAAATGTCCGCCATAAGTCTTGCTTATAGGGTCCCCCAAAAAACCCTATAAGTGAAAAAATGGGTTTTGCGAGTTTTGGCGCTAATTATGACTTTTCTGCGTTAAAAAACAACAAAATTTTTTAAAAGACATAAAATACTACTTCATACTGAGCATGTGATGTTTACATGAATTGTTTAAACAATTCATTATTCTTTTTAGTAAGTTTCTATTAAAAAACAGATAGAAAGTCGCGGTTTTCGAAAAAAATTTCCACTCCATGTCTAATTTCCAATTAAAGTGAGTTGGTGGTTAATTTATGTCAAAAAAATGATGAGTTGTCCAAAAAATGTATATGGACATTATCAAAGTGAAGTAATATTTCATGTATTAGAAACGATTTTGATTGAGAAACCCGCAAAAAATCCTAATTAGCGTCAAAAACTCGTAAAACCCATTTTTTCACTTATGGGGTTTTTTGGGTTCCTATAAAACAGACTTATGGGGTTGATATCCGAAAAGTAATATTTGATTCGTATCCTAAAGCTAATTCTGAAAAGAAATGTTGATTTTCAACTTGATTCAAATAACATTGAAGATTTTGAATGAAATTTACAAAAACGTATCTTTTTCCTATGGGAAATACATGTTTCATGGGGTGAAAGAAAACTTCATAGTCACGTCTTAATCTCATTTTTTTTCAAAAACGAACAAAATTGATTTATTTTTTTGTCGATTCGGAAAAATTTGCAGGCGACATGTATAAAAATGCGAAAACAAAATTTTTGGGACCACCCCAGTGTGAACCAGATTGCAGGGATAATTAACCCCTCGGATATTTCTAAAGAAACAGCCTCTCAGAAAAAAATTTCACGTTCATTAAAAAAAATCGCTGAGTTGAGCAGAAGGAATTTCCGTTTGGTCACCAGACATTTTGTTGTCCACATGCTGTGGTTGAAGAAATAAAAATTTTCCTAATTAATTTTCCAGGTGTGAGCGTTAATTATAGGGTGTTCGACATTTGTGTATTGTAAATTTGAATCTTTGTTCAGCGATGGAGAGTTGGAGAACGGACGTGTAAAACACAGGAGGAATACTCAT
Organism: Andricus quercusramuli; assembly: GCA_932178445.1. Classification (NCBI taxonomy): domain Eukaryota; kingdom Metazoa; phylum Arthropoda; class Insecta; order Hymenoptera; family Cynipidae; genus Andricus; species Andricus quercusramuli. Next base: position 77,199 of record CAKNXH010002028.1, on the reverse strand, counting down.
TGTCCGTTAATGGAGAATGGTTAGACGTTACATCGTTGAAGCGATAAAGGGATCAGCTGTTTCCTATTGTATGGCTAATTACACTAGGGACTCGGGGACCAAGGTAGTCGAACCAAAATTAACTAATATAGCGATGAAAGAACCTCCGAGCCACTACTCATAATTCATGTTGTATACACGGCTCGAAAATATAGGTAGAATTTAATTTACTGTCGATATGTGTTCATAGTCCTTGTATCCCATATTTGCCATACTGTTAAGGCTCTTAAAAAGACTCGGGTTTTCGTTAGATCCATAATACGTATACAGGAATGCATTGCTTAACTCTTGGTATACACACTGGGTTAGGTTCACCCGGCAATCTTTAACAGCTCATATCTTCGTTCCTAATTGAAGAATTTGGCCTTTTTTTGGTTTTTATAGAGAAAGTCCGCAAGAATTGAACGATATGGGCCTGAAAGTGGTAAATATGAAAAAACATATACATATTTTTAAATAAACAAAGACAATGCTGATGAATGGAAAGCTCAAGATTTGTACTTTAAAACTATGTTTTCGGGTTTTCCCTACTGTTCAATAAAATTATTAATATTGTAGGTCAATTGTTTCTTTTCGAACCAACGAATCTTTTATGTTCTGGCATCAACTTTGAATTATGTTAATGAAAAAAGTTTGACTGTAAAGAACCGATTATAAAAATATATAAATTACCATAACTTCCCTACTCTTCAATAAAATGTATTATGATTGTAGGTCAATCGATTTGTCTCGAACCAAGGAATCATATATATTCCTGCATCAACGTTGAATTGTGCTAATGAAAAAAGTTTCACTATAAAAAACCGTATTTTTCAATATTATGCATTACCATAGCTTCCTAGCTCTCCAACAAAAGGTATCAATGTTATAGGTCAATCGATTCATCTTGGATCAACTCAACGTTTCCCTTATCGCATCAACTTTAAATTATGAGAATGAGAACACTTTCACCATAAAGATCGATTTTGAAAATATAGAAATGACCATAACTTACTAATATTTGATAAAATGTATCAATATTGTAGGTCAATCGATTCGTCTCGATCCAAGGAATCTTTTATATCCGTGCATCAACTTTGAATTATGTTGAAGAAAAAAGTTTTACTAGAAAAGCCGTATTCCCAAATATTTTGCATTACCGTAGCTTCCTTGCTCTTAAATAAAATGTATTATTCTATTATAGGTCAATCGATTCGTCTCGAAACAACACATATTTTCTGTTCTTGCATCAACTTTGAATTATGTTGAAGAAAAAAGTTTTACTATAAAAAACCGTATTTCCAAATATTATGCATTACCATTGCTTCCTTGCTCTTCAATAAAGTGTATTAATATTATAGGTCAATCGATTTGTCTTAAATAAACACAAATTTTATATTCCTGCATCAACTTTAAATTACGAGAATCAGAAAATTTTGACTGCGAAAATCGATTTTAGAAATATATAAATTACCATAAATTCCTGAATTTTCAATAAAATTAATAGATATTATAGGTCAATCAATTCGTTTTGAACCAAGGAATCTTTTATATTCTTGCATCAAAATTGAATTATCTTAAAGAATAAAGTATTACCATGAAAAACCGTATTTCCAAGTCTTATGCATTACCATAGCTTTCCTACTCTTCAATGGAATGTATGGATATTATAGGTCAATCTATTTGTCTCGAATCAAAACATCTTTTCTGTACGTGCATCAACTTCAAATTATGTCAGTGAAAAAAGTTTTACTATTAAAAACCGATTATCAAAATATATAAATTACCATAACTTCCCTAGTCTTTAACAAAATATGTTAATACTGTAGGTCAATTCATTCATCTCGATCCAAGAAATCTTTTATATTCTCGCATCAACTTTGAATTATGTTGAAGAAAAAAGTTTTTCTATTAAAAACCGTATTTCCAAATATTATGCATTACCATTGCCTTCTTGCTCTTCAATACTACTCTTCAATGAAATGTATTGATGTTATAGGTCAATCTATTCGTTTTGAATCAACACATCTTTTCTGTTCTTGCGTCAACTTTGAATTATGTTAATGAAAAAAGTTTTACTATAAAAAACCGATCATCAAAATATATAAATTACCATAACCTCCCTAGTCTTTAACAAAATATGTTAATATTGTAGGTCAATTCATTCGTCTCGATCCAAGAAATCTTTCGTATCCTCGCATCAACTTTGAATTATATTAAAGAAAAAAGTATTACTATAAACAACCGTATTTCCAAATCTTATGCATTACCATAGCTTTCCTACACTTCAATGAATTGTATTGATATTGTAGGTCAATCAATTTGTCTCGTACCAAGGAATTTTTTACATTCCTGCGTCAACTTTGAATTGTGCTAATGAAAAAAGTTTCACTATAGAAAACCTTTTTTCCAAATATTATTCATTACAATAGCTTCCCTACCCTTCAATAAAATATATTAATATTATAGGTCAATCGGTTCGTCTCAAATCAACAAATAATTTCTGTTCCTGCATCAACTTAGAATTATGTTAATGAAAAAAGTTTTACTATAAAAAACCGATTTTCAAAATGTATAAATAAGGATAATTTCCCAACTTTTTAATAAAATGTATTAATATCATAGGTCAATCGATTCGTTTCAAACCGTGAATCTTTTACGTCCTTGCATCAACTGTGAATTGTGATAATGAAAAAAGTTTTACTATGGGAAACCGATTTCTCAAATATTATTAAGTGCTAAAAAAATGACGAAGGTTTGATGAAATGAATCAACAATTTTTTGAAAATGTTACCATTACAAAGCTTCCTCTATGAGGAAGCAAGAGTGAATACTAATTACATGTAATAATAAAAAATGATAAAAAAGATGAGAGAAATAAGAAAAGAGAAGAAAGGGGATTTGGTTGGTTGCCTTCTCATTTTTCTTTCCTCTTTTGTTTCCTCATAGAGGAAGCTTTGTAATGGTAACATTTTCCAAAATGTTTAAATTCATTTAATTAAAGCCTCCTTAATTAAAAAATTTCGAATACAATGTCTAATGCAAATCGATTGATCTATAATTATGAATTAAAAAAAAGTGGAAACACTCGAGATCGAATTCACAGCTAGTTTATTTTTGTCCAAATATATATATTTTTTTTAAGAATTTTTTTTTTACAATAGGAGTATTTTATGGTGGTTGAAAATTTGATTGTTTTGTCAAATGTTTAATTATTTTGTTGAAAATTCAACTATTTTGTCAGAGTCATATTTTTTAGTAGAAAATTAGTTTCTTTGTTGGAAATTCGTCTTTGTTAAAAGTTCAGTTTTTTTATGAAGATTTATCACATTCATTGAAAATTCAACTATTTGGTTGAAAATTTGATTATTTTTTGTTGAATTCAATTATTTTGTGAAAATTTTTTTATTTCTTTCAAAATTTACCTTTTTGATAAACGTTCGTCTTCTTAGATAGAAAATTTGTCTTTTCGGATTGAAAATTTAACTTGCTTCTGAAAACTTCGTCACTTTGACTTAAAAAATCTACTATTTGGTTAAAAGTGCAACAGTCTCCGGTTGAATTTTAATTATATTTTTTTCAAAATTTGGCTATTAATTTGATTGAAAATTGAAGTTTCAGGTTGAAAATTCAAGTATTTTGTTTAAATTTTCATTATTTTCTCGAAAGTTGAAGTAATTTGTTAAATTTGTATTTTTTGGTAAAAAAATCCATTGTTTCATTACAAATTCGTCCTTTTTATTAAAACTTTATCCCTCACTTTATTGTTATTGAAAATTCATCTCTTCTGGATTGAAAATTCATCTATTCTGACTAAAAATTCTTCTACTTTGTTGCAAACGAAATTGCCATGAAATCTTAGGAATTTGAAGCGTTTTGGGATGAGAAATCTGATATTTTATTATTTTTAATTATTCTTCATTCATTCATTCATTTTGAGTAAAAAAAAACACAAAATGGGCAATTCAAAGATCTTGAAAACTTTTTATTTTTAATGCAGGAAAAAAAGAAACAGAAAGGGTCAGATTCAAGAGGAAGAGAGCATGAATCCAAGAGCATTCGGGGCTCGACAAGAGGACTATCGCCATGTGTTTTTCATCCCACGCCTTTAGCTGTAGTGCTAGCTAGACCGACAATAAGCTGATAATTGGGCTTTTGAATAATTCCAGCTATTTAATCTAGAATTTATTAAATCCTCCTAATTCAAAGCTCGCCTACTTCTGCCGTGATTTGGAGAAACAAACGAAAATTTGAGTTTTCTACATCGTTGGAATCGTAAAAAAAGATAAATCTGAAATTTTTCGGTGATTCTATACCAATCCATCTAGATTATTAAAAATTTTCCAAATATGAAAAGAACACAATCCAGAATATTCAAATGTATCTATAAATTAACTAAATTCAAAATATTCCTTTTTATAAAAATCTTTTGATAAAAAAAGGAAGAAAAAAAAAGATCTCTTACAATAAAATTGAGGTATATGATAAAGAATTTTAATATCATTCCAATGAAAATCATGACCGTGTGTAATCTTGTTTTGAAAGGATTGAGTGATACCTAGAACTTCTGTGAAAATTATTTTCATGTTCATTTTTTCTAAGTCAACGTGCCCTTTTCTTCTGCCCTATATAACTTGCATTGTAATACTTGCAATTAATTTTGTAAATAACACATTTTTTGTCTAGCTTCTTATAATTTTCCACCTAATTTTCACAACATTGATTTCAAAATCTTCGAAATTTTCCCAAAGTATGGAAGAACAACAGTGTTAAATGTATTATAATCATCTTTATTTTTATATTCTGATCATTATTTTTATTTCTGATATAATTAATTCTGTTCTGCGTATGTTTTTCAATGAATTCAAAAGGGTAATGGTTAAGAAAAAGAAATTCAAGAATTCTGAATTAGACTAAAATCAAATTCAAAATCTCATTTAACGTCCAATAATCAAGTCAATATATAGAATTCCTGAAAATAATACAAGAATTCAACGACAAAATTTGGACAAACACCACAAAATGTTCCTATTGCAATTCCTAAAAAACAAAATAAAAAAATTTGTTTTTTTGGACAAAAATAAAAAAATCCGTTAAAACAATTAAAAAGAGACACTTTCAAGATGCTAGACAATTGGAGAAAGAAAGAACTTTTGGGAAAGGATATAAGATGGACTGATATAAATACTGAAGAAACAGTTCTTGCAAGATGTTATGGTTTGAGAAAGATTCATAAGGAGGGCTATCCTTTGAGAATTGTTGTTTCCACAATAAACACCCCAACGGAATTTTTAGAATAAAACTTTAATTTGATACATAAAGACTCAATTACAACTTCTAAATACAATATTAAAAATAGCTGAGAATTTCAAACAAATATTATTCAAAAAACTGTCCCTGATGACCATGTAATGATTTCTTTGGATGTTGTTGCAATGTTCCCAAATATACCCCTTGAATTAGTTAAACAGCAATTTCAAATAGATGGGACAATATAAGGACAAGTACTCGATTAAGTCAAATTCAAATTATTTTAAATTTAATGGATCTTTTTATAGGCAAATGTTTGGTACTCCCATAGGTTCAGTCATTTTTCCGATTTTGGCAGAAATGGTTATGGAAGATTTGGAAGTCTTTGCTTTCAAGGAGCTGGATTTTGTTTTGCCTTTTTACTGTAGGTATGTTGCAATTGGTTAGGAATATTGTTAGGAATATGCTTTTTCTGAATCATTACCCAAAAAAGTTAGTGGAGCAATAAATCACAATTAGAATTCAACAAATCAAAAACAAACAAAGTAACATTTCAAGAAGGAATCTCGATGGATGAAGGCAATAAAGAGTCAAAAACTCATATGTTGGTAAAATGCGCGACGTTTCGTTGGCATTGGTTCGCCAACCTCATCAGGCTAATTTATTAAAATAAAGAAAGACCACGTAAATATCACATATTTTTACAGGTACATAGTATAAGTTGAAAACAAATTTTAGAAAATTACCATTGACATTCACTGGTTAAAACATAAATTCTAACGCGTTTAATTTTAATGAATGTAAAAGACCCATTTTTGGTCGACTGAAATGACAGTCTAAAGTCAACTGAAGAAACAAAACCTTGTGTCATTATTATATACACGTACTCATACACATATTCATGGATAATACAAATTGAATTATGTCTTGTCGTATGTTAAACACCCAAATTTAATTTCTGTAATAATGGAAAATATATTTTGCTAAGAGCATAAATATCTTCTTTTTTATTAATATTGTTTGAACTGCTGTTAACATGGATCATCTCTGAAATCATTCTTTTTTTATAGTTAGGTTCTCGGTCTACAATTTTTACATTGTCCCAATCAAATGTATGACCAAGATTATGTTCATGTTTATAAACGACCAACACTGCTTTTTCTATTGATATGTTCATTGATCCGAGTTCTTAAAGATCTTTTTGTTTCGCCCACATAAGATGCAGGACATTGTTTACAAGAAAATTTATAAGTCAAATTCGTTTCATCCCATTTTTTAGAAATATCTTCTCCTAATTTTATTACAGAACTTAAACTTTTTTTAATTGTAGGGATCGTAGCAATATTATAACTATTCAACATCTTAGACAATTGTGTAAAATTATTAGAAAAAGGAAGGCAAACTTTGAGTTGATATGCATTGGAACGAATCTGATTATTGTGTACTACCTTGTTGTGAGAGTGATATTTAATTTTGTTCATGCGGACATTTATGTTTTTATCAATAAAACCAATTGGATAATTATTATTAATGAATAACTGTTTGATTATTTTTATATTATTTGAGTGAGCATTATTGTGAGATAATAATATAGCTCTGTCAACAAGATTGTACACTATATTTATTTTCTGTTGTATAGGATGATGTGAAAGAAAGTTAATTAGTCTGCCAGATGACATATGTTTTTGGAACCAATTGGTGATAATGTGATTGTCTTTTCTAATTAACGTCATATCCAAAAAATTAATGCTTTTATTTTTCTCTAATTCAAAGGTAAATTTTAAATTTTTATTATAAGAGTTGAAAACTTGAATAACTGTATCAATATGTTTATTTTTGATGCATATGATCGTGTCATTCACATATCTAAAATATAGCAAAGGAATACAATCGTGGATTTTTTTCAATTTTTTTAGACATGTCGCTTCCAAATCATCCATTACGATATCTGCAAACAAAGGTCAAATTGGAGAGCCCATTGGTATGCCATTAATTTGTTTGTAAACATCGTTATCAAAAATAAAAAAATTGTTTTCAAAAAGGAATTTCGTACAAGTTATGATATCGTTGAATGGAATTTTACATTTATTGTGGATATATTCAACTCTTTTTTCCAAACTTTGTCAAAATAAGTTACAAGGGATATTTATAAACAATGAACTAACATCAAGTGAAAGGAGAACATAATCGTCGTCTATGTATATATATTTAATTTTTTCTTTCAATTCGAAACTATTGTTGACATGTGAAATGGGAGTTTTTATACAATTTTTTAACTCATCGTAAATTATTTTGGCTAAAAAATGTGTTCTACTGTTAATAAGGGAAATAATCGGACGAAAAGGAACATCTTGTTTATGTATTTTAGGCAGCCCATAACATTTTGCCAGAACTGTATCAGTTAAAGTAAGCTCATTGTTATGGTATTCATATTTAAAAAAATTATTGTCATTGAGATTTTTAAAGATTTTTGATGTGTCTGTCTGTAGTTTTTTTAAAGGGTTTTTATTTATAGGAATGTAAGTAGATGTGTCAGAAAGCAAATTGGTTATTTTCAAGTTATAAACTGATTTGTTTAAACAAACTTTTTAAGAAAAAGAATTTGTTTGCATAGTTCTATAATTTTCTCATGGAATATTGGATGTGATAATTTAAGTGTTCTATCAATCAAATTTTGGATGATTCCTATCTTATTCTGAATAAAGTGATTTGAGAGAAAAACTAAGTGTTCTACCTGAACAAAAATTTTTTCTATGCCAGTCAGTTATAATATGTCTTTCGTCTGTTTTAATTAAAGTCAAATCTAGAAAATTTAATTTTCCTTCAGATTCAATTTCAAATGTAAATTGTAATCTTGGGTGTATACTATTGAAAGCATTAAGAAGAGTGTCAACATTATTTTTATGTACACTAAATACTGAATCATGAACATATCTTGCATAGAAATCAATATTAAAATCAATTTTTTGAAAAACTTCATTCTCTAAGTCCGCCATAACAATTTCAGCTAAAATAGGTGATAAAACTGATCCAATAGGAGTTCGAAACTTTTTTTTATAATAACTATTATTGAACTTGAAAAAATACCGAATAAAATCCATACTTTATAGCATCAAGAAATTTTTTTTTCGGAATTTTGGTATTTATCTGTGAATGGCTTTCCTTTATAATCGAATTCAATAGAGATTTTTTATATGTTTCAGTATTTATATCAAATTTTTTCCTATTTCTTTTACGGTTGAAATCAAAACTAACGTTTTTATTGATGTCATAAATTTTTGTAGGAAAAACCCCATGAATTTTGCATTTAATCAGAAAGTCTTTTTATAAAATTCTTGATCTCAATTTTTTACTAATTAAGTACCAAAGGCTAATTTTGAATTTTTTGTAAATACCTATTTTTAAATTGATCAAAATGAAAAGTTCGGTTTCTCTATTATTGGAAAAAAACTAATGTTTCCTCTATGAGGATCAAATGATCAAGAACTAGTTCTCAAATTGTTAATAAATATAAAAATAATTATTGCATGATTTTTGGAAAATATCGTGAACTGCAACAAAAATTGAAAAAGTTAGTTAGAATCGTAAAAAAGATACGCCTGATTATTCAAATAATTTTTTAAAATTGTTAATAATTATAAAAATAATTATTGCCTAATTTTTGGAAAACACTGTTTACTGCAAAAAATCGAAAGAGTTTTTTATATCGTTGGAATCAAACTTGTGTGCATATCGCCCGGAAATTTGTTCGAATCCACACAAAAGGGAATCTATTTTTTTTGTTCGAAAAAAAACCATATTTAGGGTTGGTGCAAGCCCCATAAAGCTTGGCACGTATTTCCCATAAAAAAAGAATTCAGAATCGTGAATATTAGCTGAATCGAGTTGAAACTCAACAATTATCTTAAAAATTAGAATACGAATGAAATATTACTTTTCGAAAGTCACCTCCATAAGTCTGTATTGTGGGTCCCAAAAAAACCCCATAAGTGAAAAAATGAGTGTTGCGAGTTTTTGGCACTAGTTATGATTTTTTGCGGTTTTTTAATGCAAATTGTTTCTAACACATGGAATTCTACCTGGCACTAATAATTAGATGTTGATATGAATTATTTAAACAATTTATTATTGTTTTTAGCAATTTTCTCTTAGAATAGAGCTAAAAAGTTGCGGTTTAATCAAAAATTTTCCACTTTTGTTCAATTTTGAACTACAGTGAGTAACAGTTAATCAATTTTAACGAAAATAATTTTTTAAACAATTTTTTATCATTTTTAATAATATTCCCTTTGAATGATACTCGAAAATGATTTTTTTCTTAAATTTTCAACTTTTTGTCCACTTTTCATTTGGAGTGAATTAATATTTAATTAAATTCAGAAAAATATTTGTTTAAACAAATTATTATGTTTTAAAGCTATTTTCTTCAATATTAATTCTAGATAGTTGCAGTTTTTACATTTTTTTCAACTTTTTGTCCACTTTTCAATTATAGTGAAGTAATAATTATTTCAAGTCAATAAAAATGATTGTTAAAATAAGATATTATTATTGTTAATAATATTTTTTTTGCCTAATGCTAATAGTTGTATTTTGTTGTGAAATTTTTAACTTTTTTGACACTTCTCACTTAGTGAGGTAATAATTAATACAAGTTAACAAAATAGTTTTTTAAAACGAATTATTAGTTAGTTATAAACAAATAATAAATAAGCAACAGAGAGAATAATTTTTAAACTATCTCTTTCTTCTTTGTGAATATATTTTTCTGAAATAAACCAGATATTTGAAATATCCTTCAAATTATAAGATAGTTATAAACAATAATAATTTGTTTAAATAATTATTTTTGTTAAATTTAATTGATTATTCACTTACTCCAAGTGCAAAGTAGATAAATAGTTGAATTTCCAGAAATGCCTTATCTGCATTTATTATAAGTTGCAAAATGCATTATTATTATTGAAAGTCTGTGTTTTTTATAATAAATAACGATATTGAAGTAACAAAAAGTTAAATTTTTGAAAAGTGTAATAGGTATAAAATAATCCTTCAAAATCAGTTCAGTTGTCATGAATTATTTGAGTTTAAAAATTTGTTAAATTTATTATTTAATATTTCAATTTGTTTAAAGCTTAGTAATTTATTTTAGACTTAACATTTAGAAAATCAATTTTGTAATATTTTATTTTTTTATTAAAATCTCTTTGATTATAGTTCAAGTATGTTCAAAATTTTTTTATTTTTAGTCAATATTATTAATAATAATATTGAAGAATCTTCAATTGAAAATATTAAAAATCGATGAATTTTAAATTGAAAGTTAAGATTGAAAATTTTTAAATTGTAAATCTTCAAAATTAAACTTAAAAAGTAAGTTTAAAATTACATTTCTCTAAAATACATGTCTTTATATTGGAATAATTTGCAAATATACATTTTTTTAAATCAAGAACTTTTTATTGTATCTCTTTAAAATGGTGAAAATTGGCATGTTCTATCTTGAAAATTGAAGATTTACTCATTTAAAACATTAAAAAATTTAAAATAAAAAAATTTTAAATAAAAAAATATTGATGTTTACAATTGAAAATTCTGTTATTTTGATGATTAACATTTAAAATTTCATCAATTTGAAATCTTTAATATTGAAAAATCTTGACTTTTGATTTTTAAAATCATCATACTTAAGAAATTAAAAATTTTGCATTGTAAATCTTCAAAATTGGGCTATTAAAAAAAATGTTCCAAATAACATACCTTTAAAATATAATTTTTTTAAATTGAATGATTCTAATTCCAGAATTTCAAAATTCAAGAATCGTCAATACTGGGAATCTTCAAAATCATAGAACTTTGAATTGCGAATCTTTCAAAATTGAAATTTCAAATTTTGTCAAATAAAATAAAATAAAATTTGAATTTGAATTAAAAATTTAAAGTTCAAATGAACTGCAAATTGTGAAGATTGAAGAACTATTAAATATAAATCTTCAAAATTGTAGAACTTTGAATCCTAAAGTCTCGAAATTTAATTTTCAAAATTTACAATTTAAAAATGATGCAAGTTTTAAGTTTTATAATTAAAAATGCTATCACTTTTTTTCAAAATTAAAATTTGAAAAAGATGCAAATTTAACTTTTACAATTAAAAATGCTGTCATTTTAAAGATTTAAATTTCAAATTTCACCAATTTGGAAGATTCAGAATTTAAAACTCTTGACTTTTGTTTTCCAAAATCAACACAATTTAAAAGAACTTTCAGTTATATATATATTTTAAAATCAAAAAGTGTTCAAATGTAATTTTTCAAAATTGAAGAGTTTTAAATTGCAAATCCTTAAAATTGAAGAATTTTCGATTGTAAGTCTTCAAAATTGAACCATTCTAAAGAAATTTTCCAAATTCCATTCATTTCAAATATAGTTTTTGAATATTGAATAATTTTTTATTCCAAATTTTCAACCATCAAAAATTGTCAATTGTGACTCTTCAAAATTGAGGAACTTTGAATTAAAAATCTTTAAAATTTAATTTTCAAAATTTTCAATTTGAAAATGATGCGAGTTTTAAGTTTTACAGTTAAAAATGTTGTCATTTTAAGGATTCAAATTTCAGATTTCATCAATTTGGAAGATTTAGAATTTAAAACTCTTGACTTTTGATTTTCAAATTCATTAATTATCTTTAATTATAATCTTATTAATCATTATTAATAAATTATTAATCATTATAATTCAATTATTAATAAATTAATTATGATTAAGTATAATAATAATAATGATTACTAATAATTTTAAAACAATTTTTATTTACCCATCTTTCAAAATTGAAGCGACTTCAATGGTAAATCTTCAAAATTGATCTTCAAAATTATCACAATTTATTTTTTTCCAAAGGACAAATTTTCAACGTAACACATTAATTTTCTATAAAAAAGATCAGCTTTTAAATAAATAGTTAAATTTTCAACTGAACTATAAATCTTCAGCAAAATAGTTGAGTCCTCAACCAAAAAGGATTAATTTTATATCAAGCAGTTGCATTTTTAACCAAAGAAGATGAATTTTCAACTGAAATGAATCTTCAACCAAAAAAATGAATTTTTAAGAAAAAAGTTTAACATTCAACCGAAGTGTTGAATTTTTCAGAAAGAGATCACTTTTTAACAAAATAAATTATTTTTCAACCAGGTTCAAATCCGGCTCGAAGGACCAGGGAGCAAATTTCAACCAAATAGTATAGTTTTTAACAGAAAGGGGATATGGGAAAGCGTTCTAAGTCTGAAATATAAAACTGTTTTTCAAATTCATTAAGTTATTAGAGAACATATTGGGGTATTCCAAATTTTTTTAAGTTCCAGCCAAAATATTTGTTAATAAAAATAATTGAAAATGGGTGGCCTGGAGAAAAAATAATATTGGTATTTTAAAAACATGGAAATGTCAGGAGTCCAGTCGGATCTAAGCATATAACATACATACATAAATCTTCTATTCGTTTTTTTTTACTAGAAGTATAATATTTCTCACATCACACCTCCCGGAATATATCTTACATACCTTCACACATCATGAATAAATACGCAAATTTCCATCCGAGCTGACACGTCAGTAGAGAGCGTAGTCTCATCGATGAAAACTGAATATAACAATAAAAAAATAAATTACAAAAATCACAAAAAATTCATTTTGCTATAGCGAATCTGAAAAATAATCAAAACAATTTTAATTCATTTTTTTCTGAAAAAAAAACGTCTACTTTCGCTCCGCTGGGAATCGAACCTAAGATCCTCCGAATGCCGGTCGGATGCTTTTCCTTTAAGCTAATAGAGAGATCGAGAACAGAAACTTTTTTCAGAAAATACACGCATCATTTTGCCAGGTGGTAAGTATCAAATTTTTCAAGGAATCTGTATTATCATCAGATGATAAAAAAAATTTGCAACGTCTTTTCAGACTTGATGTAAATATAAATTGAACATTATTTCAATTGATTCCAGCGAAGCAAAAGGAGAAGATCTATTTCAGAAAAAAATTAATTAGAATAATTTTTAATTCATATTCCCATCCGGTCTGAAAAGACGTTAAAAATTCTTATTCTCTGATGATAATACAGATTCCTTGAATAATCAAAACGCTTTTTAAATTTGTAGAGCACGAAGAAAAGAAAAAAAATTAATTTTAATTGCAATTTATGAACAGGTATAGCGAATTATCTATTATTTAAATTAACTTAACTTAATTATTTTACAAATATTAATATTTTTCGATAATGATTATTTTCTACAAAATAATTGAATTTTCACCAAAGTTATAAATCTTCATAAAAAAAAAAGAATTTTCAACGTGAAGTGTAATAGCTGTTATTTAAAAAATGTTACATCAAAAACAGTTAAATAAAATAAAAAATATGAATTTTCAACAAATTAGTTAAATCGTCAAATTAAGAAGAATAATTTTCGAACCAAAAAGAGGAATTTTCACCAACAGTTAAATTTTTAACAAAACAAAATTTCACAATAAATAGAGAAAAAAATAGCACAAATAATGTTGAATTTTCATACCATACAGACGAATTTTCTTCAAAATATTTGAGTTTTCAAACGGAAAATATTAATTTGCAACAAAAAATAGAATTTGCAACCCAAAAATATACATTTTCTAACAGAAGAATTGAAATTTCAACCCGAATCGAACAAATGAATTTTCAACCAAAAATAGAATAAATGATAATAGTTGAATCCTCAAAAAAAACTAATTTTCAAAGCCTCTTAATGATAATTGTTTATCTTCAAAATCTTGTGTTTGAAAATATTTGTTTTGAGGTTGTTTAATTTTTAAATAGAAGGTCAAAAATCAAGGCCAAAAATTATTTTTTACTTTTTTGGAATTAAGGTTCTTTTTCCTTTTTTTTTAACGAAAACTAAAGTCTTTTTTTTTTAAAGGAAGCTAAAGTTTTTTTTTAAATATCTTTAGGTAAAAAATCAACATTTTATTATTCATTCCTAAAAATTAGCATGGAAATTAATTTTTTTACTGAAAATTAAACTATTCTATTTTTAGTTGAAAATTTAACTATTTGTTGAAAGTCCGTCTTTTTTTGTAAAAGAGTACACTCATTTGTTGAAATTTCATCTTTCTGGTTGAAAATTCATTTCTCTGGTTGAAAATTCAACTGTTTTGTTGAAAAGTCGTTTGTTTTTTGGTTGAAAATTTATTCTACGAACTGAAAATTATCTTACTTCATTTTTGGTAGAAAATTTACCTTTTTACTTTAAAATTCATTCATTTGGTTAAAAACGGAATTGAAAAGATTTAGTTGAAAATTCGTTTTTTTGTTGATAGAAAATTCATCTTTTGAATTGAAAAATCCACTATTAGGTCAAAATTTCATATTTCTGGTTGAAAATTCATCATCGTGATTAAAAATTAATTTCTCTAGTTGAAAATTAATTTCTTTTTAGTTGAAAATTAATCAGTTTGGCTGGAAACTCCTTTTTTTTAAAGTTACTTGTCCGTATGCAAATTAAAATATTATATTTTTGGTTTGCAAATTTATGTTTTTTAGTTTAAAATTAAATTATTTTGTTGAGAATTCATTTTTTTGGTGGAAAAATGGAAAATTTCAACGGAAAATTTAGTTCTTCTATTTTTTGTTAAAAAATAATTTTTGTATGAAAAAAAAAATTTGATTGCAAATATTTTCTTTTGGCTGAACATTTATTTTTCTGACATTTTAACTATCCTAATTTTGACTGGAAAATGATTTTATTTTAAATGAAAATTCATGTATTTGTTTCCTCATAGAGGAAGAATTAGCTTTTTTTTCCTTAATAGACAAACCAAAGTCTTCATTTTGATCAATTTAAAAATAGAAATTTACAAAAAATACAAAATAAAAAAAGAACATAATTACAAAATAATACGAAAAATTTTTTGGATACGAAGACAAATCAGACAAATCAAATTTTGTATTCGAAATAATCATTTTTCGAGCTGGAAAAGGAAAGGGAAACGTTCTGACGCACCCTGTTCCTTTCCCAGCTTTATGATTCCTTTACAAAAATTGTCAGAAATTATTAAGTTTATTATTATTATTATTAATATTGATTTTTTATTATTGTTATTAAGTATATTATTATTAAGTTAGTGAATAAAGTTTTACTATAAAAACCCGCGTTTTCAAATATTATTCATTACTATATCTCCCTTATTCTTCAATAAAATGTATAAATGTTATAGGTCAATCGATTCGTCTTGAATCAATACAACTTTTTTATTTTCGACTTCACTTTAAATTACGAAAATGAGAAAATTTCCACTATAAAAATCGATTTTAAAAATATATAAATTACCATAACTTCCATGCTCCTTGATAAGATGTGTTAATATGGTAGGTCAATCGATTCGTTCCGAACCAAGGAATCTTTTATGTTCTTGCATCAACTTTGAATGATTTTGAAGAAAAAAGTTTTACCACAATAAACCATATTTTCAAATATTATGCATAACTATAGCTTTCTTACTCTTTAATGAAATGTATTAATATTATAGGTCAATCGATTCTTCTCGAATCAACACATCTTTTCTGTTCTTTCATCAACTTTGAATTATGTTGGTGAAAAAAGTTTCACTATAAAGACCGATTTTCAAAACATAAATTACTATAACTTTCCTACTCTTAAAAAAATGTATTAATATTATAGGTCAATCAATACAACTCGAACTAAGGAATCTATTATAGCCTTGAGTCAATTTTGAATTATGCTAATGAAAAAAGATTTACTCTAAAAAACCGATTTTCAAAATATATAAATTACCATAACTCTCTACTATTTGATAAAATGTATTAATACTATAGGTCAATTGATTTGTCTCGAATCAAGGAATCTTTTATGTTGTTGCATCAACATTGAATTATTGCAATGAAAAAAGTTTTACTATAAAAAACTGTTTTTCAAAATATATAAATCACCATAACTCCCCTAATATTTGATAAAATGGATCAATATTATAGGTCAATCGATTTACCTTGAACCAGGAAATCTTCTATATCCTTGAATCAAGTTTGAATTATGTTAAGGAAAGAAGTTTTACTATAAAACACCGATTTTCAAAATATATAAATTGCCATAACTACCCT
>CAKNXH010002028.1:49246-60775 GCA_932178445.1 Andricus quercusramuli | reverse complement strand
GGTCTATTGATTTCTTTTTAACCAAGGAATCTTTCATGTTTTCGCATAAACTTTGAATTATGCTAATGAAAAAAGTTTTACTCTAAAAAACCGATTTTGAAAGTATATAAATTACTATAACTCTCCTACTATATAATGAAAGGTATTGATATTATAGGTCAATCGATTCTTCTTGAATCGACACATCTTTTCTGTTCCTGCATCAACTTTGAATTATGTTAATGAAAAAAGTTTTATTATAAAGACCGATTTTCGAAATATATAAATTACCATAACTTCCCTACTCTTCAGTAAAATGTATTATTATTATAGGTCAATCGATTAGAATTTAACCAAGGAATCTTTTAAAGCCTTGCATTAACTTTGAATTATGCTGATAAAAAAATTTTGATATAAAAACCTGATTTTAAAAAATATATAAATTACAATAACATCTCCACTATTTGATAAAATGTATTATTATTCTAGGTCAATCGATTGGTCTCAAATCAACACATTTTTTCTGTTCTTGCATCCACTTTGAATTATGCTAATGAAAAAAGTTGTACCATAAGAAACAGTATTTTCAAATATTATGCATTACCATAGCTTCCTTACTCTTCAATAAAATGTATTGATATTATAGGTCAATCGATTCGTCTTCAATCAGCACAACTTTTCTATTTTCGTATCAACTTCAAATTACGAGAATGAGAAAATTTTCACTATAAAAATCGATTTTAAAAATGTATAAATTACCATAACTTCCATGCTTCTTGATAAGATGTTTTAATATTGTAGGTCAATCGATTCGTCGCAAACCAATGAATCTTTTACATACCTGCATTAACTTTGAATTATGCCAGTAAAAAAAGTTTTACTGTGAAAACCGATTTTCAAAATATATAAATTACCATAACTCCCCTACTATTTAATAAAATGGATTAGTATCATAGGTCAATCGATTCGTCTCAAACCAAGGAATCTTTTATGTTATTGCATCAACTTTGAATTATGCTAATGAAAAAAGTTTTACTATAAAGAATGGTTCTTAAAAATATTATTGAGTGCTAAAAAATGCAATAAATATTTTTGCTAATCCTTTGGTCAGTTTTAAGATATTAGTGGTGAAAGTAAGTTCTAGAAATTTCATCAATATATCTGCAACCGTTTTTAAATTCGGGTTTCACAAAAAAGTGTGACATTAAATGAATTAAACATTTTTGGAAAATGTTACCATTATAAAGCTTTCTCTATGTACGAGGAAGCAAAATTGAAATTTTCTTCGCAGATTCATCATTTTAGTTGAAAATTCATTACTCGAAAACACGACTAAAAAGTGTTTAAAACATACTTGAGGAAAAATTTTTGTTGCTTCAACGTTATTAGTCTTTTGGATATATGGCTGGTTGTATATCTAGGAGAATTTATAATTGGAGATATTGCAGTTACCCCGAATAAGACACTGTTTAATAAGAATAATATATTTTCTATTACTTTGGCTTCTTTTATCATTTGAATTTAGCAAACTTTCCAATTTGGAAATACGATTTTCAAATCCTGATTTAAAGACACAAAAGTACCATGTATCAAATTGATGCGGCAAATGGATCAAAAGGATGCAACGTTTTGATGCCTATATTCATGATCAACAATCATCATGATCATGATCATGATTTAAATTTCGAGATCAATTATCTGATATAAAATTTCAACTACTCAACAAATTATGAAATTATTTAAACCTCTTACCTGAATGATGATCAGTCATTGATGCTCGCTTAAAATTAAATTCTTAATAAAGTTTTTAGAAAAAATAATTCACTTAGTTCTGTTTATTCAAATTTATGATTGCTGGGTTTATGGATCTTTGTTTACAAATGCCAGAAAATCTCGAACAAGGATCGATTATTGATTTGCAGAACTTGAATTTGGCTGATAGGAATATTTTTCGAAAATCGTCAACAGTCATTCTGTTTTGGATACTGATATTAATATGCCTTGAAGTTGTTGTCCTTAATTTTCATTGATTCTCTAAAGCGAATCATATTGAGTTAAAATTCGAGATCAAAATAGCTGCAACAATTTGATACCCCAAGTTTTAGTGTGAATTGCTCATAAATGCTCATTTAATTCTCAAAGCACATAAAGGTCGATCATATTCTTGAGCATATTCTCATACTCGTAAGAATTTCTCCGAGCACTTAAATTCTTCAGAACACTAGACATCTAATACATACATACATACATACATGCATACATACATACATACATACATACATACAAACATACATACATACATACATACATACATACATACATACATACATACATACATACATACATACATACATACATACAAATATACATACATACATACATACATGTAAATATATTTAATCTTTCCACCATGACAATAATTTTTTAAGCACAACGAACAAGATCAAAACCATAACCCACCACCAGTGTCTTTACCCTATAACTAACCTTTTTAATCCGCCCGTGACCTCAGTAATCTCTTCCTAACCCGAGCTAAAAGTTCTGCTCGAGTTCCAAAAGAAAAAAATGGAAACAAAAGCAGGAAAAGGACATATTTAGTCACAACCATGAGAATGACTGTTACGAGTTCCTGGAAGCGAATCCCCGTTAGTTTTGCGGAAAAAGTAGAAACAGCCGGGTCTCCTCCATGGCGAGATTCCGAAAGCTTTTGAGACTTATCTGAAAAGCCCTGTCGCCCTCTGAACTTATCCCCGCGAGTTTTGCCGCGGCAGTTCTGCAGTGCGTTGCTCGCGGAGTCATTGCGAAAGCCTTGCGAAGTAGAAAGCGGCTTTAGAATTTAATGGGCAAGCTGTAGGAGTAGGTTCTGGTGGTCGTTACACAGTGAACATTGAACAAGTACCAACCAGTCCATGTAGGTATGTAAGGTGCCTGCCTAAATGCTGCTATCTCCGGATTTTGTCTCCTGGCTGCAGAAACTAGTCGAATAAGTATGCGGAGACTGAAGCCGGTTCCGAGCCGCGGTACCGCGCAGCGGTATGAATATTTAAACGGATGTAAATTGCAAATTAACTATTGATAAAAACAAGCCCGAGGGCTTGCGTTAAACCTTGCTCATAAATCACCCACCTTTCCCTGAGTGTCTATGTGAAATACGGTATTGTACAAGCCTGGGATAAAGGAAAGGTGGCTCTGTCCCAAATTGGGGATATCATGGGTACACCCAAATTGAGCTATTTGCTCGAGAATTCTTTTTTGTTTGAGAAACATTAATTTTGTATTGAAAATGTAACTATACATTTTTTAGTTGAAAATTAAACTATTTTTTTGTGTAAGGTTATGCACTTTAGGAAAAGTCTTATAGTTTCACTAAATTTTATATTAGTACCGGTTTTAACAAAATAATGTATTTTCTTGATAGCCTGGAGAGATGATGAGGTATATTAGAAATTAAACATCTTGAAATATGCACTGAAGAGGTCCTTCATCGAAACTACATGAAACTTTACGCCCGCTACATAAAACTTTACGCCCGCTAAATAAAACTTTACGCCCGTCATACATAAACTGCACCACGCAAGTGAGAATATGAATGAAATTATCTTTATTAAAAAAAAAATGGTGTCGTTGGACACGACATTTTCCATTCTTCAAAGTACGCTATTTCTTCCTTTTGCTTATGATCTTAAATTGTCAAGTACACGAATGATCCTCTATCTGCTTCACATGCTTGTTTTCATTTTTGGTGAAATTTTGTCTTTCTTTTTTAAAAATTCGTGTTTTTTGTTAAAATTTCATTTTTTTTTGGGTAAAAATTAAGATTTTTGCTTGAAAATTAATGTTTTTTATTCAAAACTGAAGTGGGATGTCGAAAATTCTTTTTTTTTCTATTTGAAGTTCTCAGTGCTCGTGATTAATAGGAAAATTGTTGCAATCATTTATGCTTCATGAGTTAACAGTAGTTGAAGATGCTTTGTTATGATATAATAAAAAAAAAGAAAAAAAAGTTGAAACATTCTAGGAAAAAAAAGCTCAATAACAAAGTTAATTTTAGGCATAAATGTTGCATTTTTCTCCAAAAGGGAGGAAATTTCACAACAAGAAGATTAGTTTTCTACCAAAAATGACAGATTTTTGAATAAAGGAAGATCAGTTTTTAACCAAAAATGAAAAATATGAATTTTCAATTGAGAAAATTAGTTTTAAGCCAAAAAACGAATTTTTTATAAGACAGTTGAATTTTTAACATGAAAAGTGCAATTTTCAGCAAATAGATGAATACTCAGCGAAACATATACTGGTTTATATTTTAACAAAAAAAGAATTTTCAATAAACTAGTTAAATTTTCAGCCAAGGAGCCGAATTTGTAATGAAATAATAAAATTATCAACAGAATTGTTGAATTTTTAATAAAATATTTGAATTTTTAACCAAACTGTAGAATTTTCAACCACAAAAGACCAATTCTGAACCAAAAACGGAAAAATTAAATTTCCAGTAAAAAAAATTGATTTGTAACGTTGATTTGTAATAAGATTCCCAAAATTTTCAAGAAAGGATGTTCCTAGCGTAAAATTGCCCAAAATGACATAATTTGAGAATTTTATACATTTTTTTATTTATTCTTCAATTCGTAGCATTGGAAATGATAGCGTGTATTTCTTTTTTCATCATAACTGTAAAATGTATAAAAGCGAAAAATTTAAATTTTGCAGTTTATTGGTTTTTGATGGAGAAGTTTTTAAATTAAAAAACATTGAAATGCAAAATGTTGAATTTTGACTCTTATACATCGTACAGTTGAAAAATTAAAAAAAAGTAGAAATCCGCGCTATCATTTTCAATGCTATGAATTTAAGAATGAATAAAAAAATTTATAAATTTTCTAAATTATATCCTTTCAAGCAATTTTGAACAATTCAAGCAATTCGAATCTGTTTTGAAATCTTTTTAAATATTCGCTTGAAAATTTGTTCCAGAAAAATCATTTGAAAATTTTCCAGGAATCTAATAATATTTTTATCATCTTAAAACTCAAATTTTCTTGAACATTTTTTGAAAATTCTGCAAAAGTAAAAAACTACCTTTTTTCGAAAATTTGTAAATCTTTTTAAATATGTAAAAAATTACATTTTCCAAAAACCAAATTATTGTTAGGTTCTGTAGGAATTTTGACACAAATTTTTCATTCCTTTAAAACCTTTCAAAATGGTTAAAAAGCTTATAAATTTTGTGTTCGAAATCTTCAAAAAATTTTGTGTTTTAGATGGTTGAAATTTTTTCATGTTTTAAATTATTTTGGAATCTTTCCAAAACTTCTAAATATATTTTAAACTTACTCAATTATGTTCCAAATTAATAATTGTTCAACTGTCATTTATTAATCAAGTAAGATTAATTTTTTTTTCAAATATTCCCTCAAAATTAATTTGTCAATATAAAGAATCATTAAAAATTTTCCAGGTTTAAATTAAGTTTGAATCTTCTCAAACTTAAACTAACTCACATTTCTCAATCTCATATTGACTCAAATTTTCTTCAAATTGATAATTGTTCAATTGTTATTTATGCATCAAAATTTAATAATTTCACTTACACATTGAAAATTTGTTACATAGAACAATTAAAATTGTCACGTTTAAAGTTTGAATTTAACACTCTGAAATATTGACGATTCAAGACTGTATTTCGAATAATTCAGTTTTAAATTGCTTATTTCTTAATATTTGATTTATGTTTGCTCTTTTTTAATCAAAAGTCAAATATTGCTAAATATTGGAAAAATGTCATGCTTAATTTAAAAATTTCAAATTAGATGGTTAAGAATGGAATATTTTATATTGAGTGAATATTTGAATAGCATTTGGAATTGAATAAGAGCATTTAATTATAAATCCATGAATTTGAAATTATTTTAAATTTAACATTTATATTTTTAACGTTAAAATCCGCAACATTCTCAATTTTGCACAGATTCAGAATCGGAATGTAAAATCAATTGTTGTTCAATTTTCAATAATCGAACTACAGTTTAATGCGATTTATTATAATAGCAAAGGTTCTTGATTAAGGGGTGATTTTTTTTAAATTGTAGTTTCCAGTAGAAACTTATATAAGATCTTACAAAAATTGACAGGTCTTACAAGAATTGATCATTTGAAACGTTGATTTGAATTCTGAAATTATTGTTTGTAAAAATTTATATCCATTTTTTTATTTTTTAGAATAACTTGCATAAAATTTAAACTGTTTCTATGTCTTCAGTCAATAAAGTTGAAAAAATATTAAACCCTGTAGTTTCCTGTAATACCTTGTAGATTTTTGCAACAAAGTAAAAAAATAGTAATCAAATTATATAAAAATTTATGAAATTCAGGAACTTATACTTTATTGTTATTTTTTCTTACTTTTGTAGAAGAAAATACAAGACAAAATTGATAATTTGTATTCAACTGTATTTCTAAGTTAAATTTTGTGCATTTTTTCACAATAAAGTATTAGATTAGAACTAGATTATTCTTGATTGTATGTTTGGCCGGATTACAACAGGATTACTCTAGATTACAATTGGATTATATCGGATTACAAGTGCATTATTCGTATGAGTTCGAAAAAGTAAATTTATTCTAAATAAAAAAAAGTGATAGCCAATGACATGATTTGGCTTCGATACGAGTATGCTATATATAACATAATATAATCCAGTAAAGTTTTGCCCGTCATGGATAAGGTACCGCTCGCGCTCGTTCAGAAATAAAATGTCCCCGGAGAGTTAGTTCAAGATCGCAGCTAGATCCACAGCTGAAACGTACACGTACAGTATGTACCGCGTGGTCGCCTTTTACAGCCGTGCCCGTGGCCAATGCCGATGTGCCCAGAGAGGCAGAGAAAAACGGAAGTGAAGGGGGAAGGGGAAAATGGGGGAAGGGGCGAGAAAGTGACGGAGGGCGGAAAACGCGAGAAGGGTATGAGTGAAAGAGGATGAGAGGGAAGATTATAGGCACGTATTGGCGCATCGCCCCCCTGGGTTCACCCCCCGTGCAGGAGGCATGGGGTATAAATGTAATCCAGAACCCAGACGTGACGTACATAGTAGCCTAGCTCTGCGTACGGTTCGTCTTTCCTCAAGACTGTCTTCTTCCTACTATATTTTCAAGACATAAAAATATCCGAGAATAGCACTTTTTAAGCGAATAGCTTTCTAGCTTCATCTTTCATATCAGCAGCTTTTCTCGTTTCTTTTGTCTTAAAAACGGATACGATTTTTTCACTTTGACTACACAATAGATCCTCATTTAAATTCCTACATAGCCTCATTCAAATTCCTACATAGCCTCTTTCAGGATTCTTTCCTGATTCAATATTGACCTATACTACTGATTTATCAAATGGTTGACTATACTCTGACTTGTATTACTTACTGACATTCACCAATATATTTTCTCATTGATGGCTGACTATACACTAATCTTTACTACTTAAAAATCTGTTTGTCTCTTACTGGGCTGACTAGACACTGACCACTACTACTCGATCATATCGCGTGGTAACTATGGCTGACGATACTTTATCTTGCACTACTTACCCAGAGGGGGGAGTAACTCTGGTAATCCGAGGACTGCTCGGTTATCTGAAATGGTACTCCGGTGTAATCCTACTAATGAATTGTAAGCTGAAGTAATCCACTTGTAATCCGGCGTAATTGAAGGAATTTGAAGTAATCCGAGTATACAGTAGTCTAATACCATGCCAAAGTAATCCGAAATAATATGATTGTATCTAGGATAATCCGCTTGTAATCCGGGGTTCTATTAGTAATTCCACGTGATCCAAGTACTCCGACGTAATTGTAATCTGGATAATTGTAATCTAGATAATTGTAATCTAGATAATTGTAATCTAGATAATTCAAAGTAATTCAGTTAATACAAGTTAGCCACTTGTAATTCAGAGTAATTCACCTATAACCTAGGGTTATTCACCTATAACCATCTATTCGGTTGTCACAATGAAGGAAATACAAATACAAATACAAAATTTCGTCTAATCCAATTGTGTGGCGGAGTAATCCACTAGTAATCCCTGGTGGAAAAATTTTTTACAAGAAAGTACAAAATTTCTACAACTGTAATTTTTTGTTGACACATGTACTTTTTTGTAAGAAAATGTACAGAATTTAACAAATAAATACAGTTGAATACAAACAGCCAATTTTTTATTGTATTTTCATGTACAAAAGTAAAAAAAATTAACAATAAAGTACAAATTTCTAAAATCAAAAAATTTATAACCTTTTATTTATATTTTTTTACTTTCTTATGAAAATCGACACGGCATCACAGAAGACTATAGAATTTAACATTTGTTTAATTCGGATGTTTGAATTCATTAAAACACTTTTAATTTTATATATATTTTATATATATTAATTTTATATATTGGGAAACTGCTCTTTAAAGTACAATTTTTTAAAAATATTACGCGCTCTAGTTTAATTCCAAATCATATTCAAATATTGTTTCAATCTAAAATATTCCATTGTCAACCCATTTAATTTGAAATTTTGTAATCGATGAAGACACTAATTTTTTTGTGAATATTTTGCAATATTTTAATTCTCATTTAAAATGAGCAATTATAAATCAAATATTAAAAACTAAAAAATTTTAAGCTAATTATTTGAAATAGAAAGCCTCGAATCTTTTACATTTAAGAGTGTTAAATTAAAACTTTGAACGTTACAATTTTAATTCTTCTATTCAACAAATTTTTGAAATGTTTTGAGAAGATCCAATCCTAACTTAAAACTTTAAAAGATTTCAGAAAATTAAAAAATTTTAATTTTGTAAGATTATGCGATAAAATTTTAAAGCTTATCAAGGACCTTTATTAGTTTTAATAAAATAGAAAAAAATTTCTCAAGTTTGCTGGAAAAATTTCAAATGATTTATTATTTCCAAAAATTAATTTTAAGAGAATATTTAAAAAAATCCAAAATTTTTTTTAGCAATAAATGAAAAATGAATAATTATTAATTTTGAAAATAATCGATTAAGTTTGAAATATATTTAGAAGTTTTGAGACTTCCAAATATTCCAAAAATTCCTAGAAAAACTAACAATAATTTTTTTTTAAATTAATTTGAGAAGAATATTCAGTAAGATTTTCAAAATTTTCAAAATAGAATCTTATTGAATTTAAGGTATTTTTTTGACTTTTGCAGGATTTTCAAAGAATTGTTGGAAAAATGAGAGTTGTCAGATAATAAAATTATTATTAGATTCCTTGAAATTTTGAGAGTGATTTTTGTTAACAAACTTTTAAGAGGATATTTAAAAAGATGTCGAAACGAATTTTAATGTATAAATTAATGTATCTAGTTTGAAATTGTTTAAAATGATATAATTTTTAAAATTTATAAATTTTTTGATCCATTTTCTAAATCACAGCATTCAAAAGGATAGCCAGCATTTCCATTTTTTTGAATATTTATTTTTTAATTTATTTATTAATATTTTTTTGCTAGAGATTGATTTTTTTAACTGAAAATAAAACTATTCGATTTTTTATTGTAAACATGTTCTTTGAGTCGAAAATTCAACTGTTTGTTGGAAAATTCATTTAGTTTGTTAAAATACTCTGTTTTTTGTAGAAAATTACTTTTTTTTTGTGAAGATCAATTTTTTCAACTGAAAATTAAACTACTCCATTTTTTATTATAAATGTCTTTTTTAGTTGAAAACTCAAATGTTTGGTTGAAAATTTGTCTTGTTTTGGTAGAAAATTAATCTTTCTTATTGCTTGAAAATTCATATTTTTGGTTGAAAATTCTTTTTTTGTTTGTTTGATTGAAGACTATATTTTTTAATTTAAAATTATACTATTTCGATGATAAATGATTTTTTTTGTCAAAAATTTCACTATATTCTGTCAAATTTGTTTTTTTCCATTGAAAATTCTTTTTATACTGGAAATTTAACGAATCCTTTTTGAGCTAGAAATTTATCTTTTCTAGATGAAGATTTAACCACTCGCTTGAAGTTCATGTTTTTTGTTAAAAATTGGTCCTTTTTGGTAGGTAATTGATCTTCTTGCTTGGAAATTCATCTTTCTGCTTGACATTTTTTTTTTTGTGAAGATTAATTTTTTTAACTGACAATTAAACTATTCCATTTTTTATTGCAAATTTGTCTCTTTCGGTTGAAAATTCAACTGCTTGGTTGAAAATTCATTTATTTTGTCAAAAATTTGTGCTTTTTGGTAGAAAATTATTCTTCTCGGTTGAAATTATTATTTTTTTTTTGAAAATTCAACTACTTGACTGAAAGTTGAACAACTTTGTTAACAATTTACCATTTGGTTGAAGGAGCATTGTTTTAGTTGAGAATTCAATTTCTTAATTGAAAATTTGTCTTTTTGGGTCGAGAATTCAACTATTTACGTGGAAAATTATCTTTCTGTTGAAATTTCATATTTTTCAAATTGAATTGCAATTTGGTTGAGAATTTAAGTATTTCGTGCAAAATTGATCTCTTTTGGTAGAAAATTATTCTTTTCCTTCTCTTCTAAAAGTAAGGAAGCTGTGTTTATGAATAATATTTGAAAATACGGGTTTTCATAGTAAAACTTTTTTCTTCAACATAATTCAAAGTTGATGCGGAAATATAAAAAATCCCTTGGATTGATACGAATCTATTGACTTATAATATCAATACATTTTATCAAAGAGTAGGGAAGTTATGGTAATTTATATATTTTGAAAATTGTTTTTTTAAAGTAAAGCTGTTCTCATTAACATAATTCAAAGTTGATATTAATGTTGTTAATGCACTATATTGAAGATTGAGGAAGCTATGCTCATTTATAATATTTGAAGCATCTGTTTCAAACAGAAAAACTTTTTTCATCAACAAATTTCAACAAATTTGAAAAATTGTTCATCAACTTTTGCATCAGAAGAGACTTTTTGATCATAAACTTTCAATTGGAATAATTCTGACAATTTTCGTAGAGAAATCATAAAGCTGGGAAAGGGATAGGGTGCGACAGATTTTTCCGCTTCCTTTTCCAACTCGAGAAATTATCATTTCGAATACAAAATTAGATTTATCAATTAGATTTATCGAAATGAAGACTTTGGTTTGTCTATTATTGAAAAAAAATAACTAATGCTTCCTCTATCAGGAAGCAAATACATTTGCTAACGGAAAGCAGAGTGCTTGTGAAATGAACTCCATATAATTCACATCTAGTTTTTCAAAGTCAATGAGAAATCCACTGAGAAAAGCTGATTGGAAGTTTCCGAAAGCTATCGTAGAAAATGGAAAATGGTAGAAAATCATAGCGGCCAGGAATCTGTCGATTCGAACTACGAACACGTAGACGTTTAACGAGAATACTGGAAAATGAAGGGAAGCATGGTGTTCAAGACAGTGACATTGGCGTGAGAAGCTTGACAGCGTGCTACAGTTGGCTTGACAATATTACCACATGTACTCTATATAGATATACATATACATATACATATACATATACATATACATATACATATA
>CAKNXH010002028.1:30577-48416 GCA_932178445.1 Andricus quercusramuli | reverse complement strand
CTCCTTTCCTTATTCCTCCCCACACTCCTCCTTTTAATCATCTACTCGCCCTTCCATCACTCTCTATTACATCTCCTTACTTCCCTACCATCATGTACCTAAAAAAGGGTTCCATAGTCCATTAAAACGTTAATTAAATCGCTCAAATCTCCTCCTATCACTACCCCATCCTACCCTCCCCGATCCTATATTACCAGTTCCTCCCTGATTCAATTCCTACAATTTTTATCCTCCACTCTCTCCACTCTCTCCTTACTTCCCCACCCTTAGCTTTTCTTTT
Organism: Andricus quercusramuli; assembly: GCA_932178445.1. Classification (NCBI taxonomy): domain Eukaryota; kingdom Metazoa; phylum Arthropoda; class Insecta; order Hymenoptera; family Cynipidae; genus Andricus; species Andricus quercusramuli. Next base: position 48,136 of record CAKNXH010002028.1, on the reverse strand, counting down.
CAGTCTCCTACTCTCATTCCCATCACTCCCTATTCCTTCTCCTCACTTTTCGACCATTCCCATACTGCCCCTCCTCTCATTCTTACACAAATTTACACAAATTTTTTACCAGAAAGATGATCAACCAATAAAATTAATTTTCTTCAAGAAAAGAGAATTTTTTACAAAATACATGAATTTTCGACATAACAATATAAATTATGTACCAAATAGTTATATTTTTAAGTAAAATATATCAATGTTTCACCAAAGCTGAATATTCAAGTTTTTAGTTGAAAAACGAATTTCATACTGAAAAAAAAAACTATTTTTCAACAAATAGTAAAATTTTCAGTTAATGGTGATATTCTAAAACCAAAAACAAAAGTTAAAAAAAAGCAAATTTTCGCATTAAAAAATGAGTTTTTCACTGAAATTATAAACCTTTAACCAAACGAATAACTTTTCAACAAATTTGTCGATTTTTTTACAAAGAAATTCATTTTAGAACAAAAGAGACCAATTCTCAACAAAAAATGTAACAGTTGATATTTCAACCAAAAAAGATTAATTTTCAACCAAATAATTGAATCCACAGCTGAAAAGGCGATTTATTACGAAAACAGTTGACTTTTCAACCGAAAAGGATACTATTTAAAGATATTGTTTAATTGTTATCAAAGCAGATTTAGCTTAAACCAAACAATTTAATTTTCAACGAAAAAAATATGAATTTTCAACCAAGGAAATGAATTTTGACCAAAAAAGACTCATTTTTAACCAATTACATGAGTTTTCAACCAAATATTTGGGTTTTCAACTGAAAAGGATAAATTTGAAACAAAAAATTGAATATTTGAATGCTCAATCAAAAAGAATAATTTAAAAAAAAAAATTTTTTTCGACAAAAAACAAGAAAAATCAATTTTATACAAAGAAGTTTAACTTTAAATTATGTAGTTGAATTAAAAGAAAATTAATTCTCAACGAAACATAAAATAGCTAATATTTAAACAAAAGAGGATTTTATTTTCAAATAAAAAAAGACGAATTTTCAACAAAAAGTTGAATCCTTAAACATATCAGATGAATTTTCAATTAAATAGTCGAATTTTCTACTAAAAATGATAGATTTTGAGCTAAAAATGTAATAGTTGAATTTTACAGTAAAAAAAGGGTTTTACCAAGAATAAAAAGAATTTTCAACGAAACAGATAAATTTTAAACGAAAGAGATAAATCTTCAACCCTAAAAAATTTATTTTCGACTCTGAACCAAGAATATAATGATGAAGTTTTCAACAAACAAAAATTAACTTTTAAATAAAAAGAATTGAATATTCTTATAGATTTCTACTGATTCTCTTCAAATCTGAACGAAAAGAAGAAAAAGGGGCGTTTCTGGAAAACAGGAGAAAAATTATAATTTATTTTAAGAAAGTCTAGAAAAATTGAGTTAAATGTATTTTATAAAAATTGCTGAAAATAGCGTCAAGTAATAAGTGGATATGCACTAATTCTATGTGAAATTGAGAACATATCAATAAAAGGAGAAAAGTAAGTAGTATAAATATAAAAAATTATGTTTTTGTCATTTTTAAAATTGATTAGCAAATTATTAAACACTTTTTCAGAAATAAATCTTGACAGAACTTTTGAAAATTTACTTAGCTTTGATCTGAAAGAAGGAGCTTAAAAATCGGTTTATCTATTCTACTGAATTCTCGCTTTTTTGTGTTCACCTTTCATCAGAATCGAATTGTCTGACCATATGTTGACCATAACTACTGAATTTAAGACCTCTTTATGCTATAGTCATGGGAACTATACTGCGTAGTAGACCTTAATATTTAGTCCGAGAATTTCAGTAGTAAAGGTCGATATAATCAATTGTGGAGACAGTGGGATAGGTCCAGTAGTACAAACCAGAGTTTAATCAGTCAATAAAGTATCTGTATACAGTATACAACTGCATTTTTATGAAAAATGAAATTTTTTATATCGTTTTGTAACGTTACAGTATCATTTTTTGCGTGTCATATTTTTGAAAATAGGATGACTTGATACTGTTATTTTTCAAGTAAAACAAATGAATCTGGGTTCCAATCAGTGGTCTCATTTTAGTACCACTCGAAACTATTTTTCCGAAGTCTTATTCTAATACCTGGAATGACTCCTGAAATAATACGTTTTTCTTATAGTTTTCGTTATGAAAAGGTTAAAAATTGAATTGTTTTTTAGAGAATTCGCCTCTTTGGTTTGCAATATAAATATTAATTTGTTTAAAAATTAGCCTATTTTCTTTGTGGATTTAACTATTTTGTTGAAAATTCTGCTTTTTTGGTTTAGCTTGACTGTTTTTGATTAAATTATTATTTTGTCGTTGAAAATTAACTACTTGGTTCAAGGTTGATAGTTTTTAGTGAAAAATTCAACTATCCAACTCAAAAATATAACTTCCCTGTTGAAAACAAATTTTTCAATTTTTTAATTGTTTTGTTGAAAATTCAACTGTTTGTTAAAAAGTAACCTTTTTTCCCAAAATTTAACTGCTTTGCTGAAATTTTTTTTTTTCCGGAATAAAAATTCGTCTTATCTGGATTGAAAAGGTGTCTTAATTGCTACAAAAGTTCTTGGTTCAAAATTCATCTTTCTTGTTTTCTTCTTTTGGTTTTACGATTGGACTATTTGGTTGGAAATGCAGCTGTTTGTGGCTGAGGTTAATTCCTGTTTGTTTGTTGGAAATTCTACTATTTGGTTGAAAAATCATCTTTCTCGGTTGAAAATTCATCTTTTCAGGTTTAGAAGTCAACTGTTTTCTTAAAAATTGGATCTTCCATCTTTAAAACTGAACTCTTTCGTTGAAAATATAAATATTTTTTTGAAAATGGAATGTATTTCTTATTGAAATCTCGAGCGTAATGAATAGAAAATATCAGTCAGAAAACGTAGTTATAGAGGATATTAAATGAAAGGTAAAAGTGAGTAGTACAAGTCGACGTATAGTCTGACATGGGCACAGCGCGATGGAATCAAGTAGTACACTTTGGTGTTTTGTCAGCCCAGCAGGTGGCAAAGAGATATTCTGAAGTAGTCAATATCAGTGAATTGTCAGACATGTATGATCAAATATAGTGGTGGGTGGCCGTATATAATACCGGTCACATTATAGCGCATTTTTTCTAATTAGGAGACCTACTATTAAATTTTTCTTAGACAATTCACACTTCTTGGTAAAAAATTCAACTATTTGGTTGATAGTTAGAATAATTTGTTCAAATTTCATTTTTTTGGATGAAGATTTAACTATTTTGTTGAAACTTGATTTTTTTAACGAAAAATTTAACTACTCCATAATTTGTTGAAAATTGATAGTTTTCAGTTCATAATCAACCTGTCTGGTTGAAAATTTATTCATTTGGTTGGAAATTCGTATTTTTTCGTTCAAAAATGGATCTAACTTGATAAAAATCTGATCTTTTTTATTAAGATGCAACTGTTTGGTTGGAAATTATTATTTTTTCAGATGAATGATTTAACTATTAACTTTTCCGTTGAGAATTAATCTTTTTTGGTTAAATTCCACTGCTTTTGAGTTGAAATAAAATCTTCTTGGTTGAAATATTGGCTATTACATTTATTGTTGAGAATTAATGTTTTTTGGTTGAAAATTCATTTTTGGTTGTTAAATATACATAATTTAATTTGAGAATGGATGAAATCCAGTGGTACATGTCAGAGTTCAGTCAGTCCATTATTTCAGAAAGGCATATATGTTTCAGTAAAATTAGATTGATTTTCATCAACACAGCGGAATTTTAAACCAAAAACATGTATTTTCAACCAAAAAGATTATTTTTCTACCAAAAAAGACAAATTTTCAATAAAATACTCGAGTTTTATACAAAATAATTAAATTTTTAACAGAGCAGTCCATTTTTTAACGAAAAAGAATTTTAAAGCAAGGATCCCAATTTTTTGCAAAAAAATTTCAACAAAATACATATATTTTCGTCTGAGAAACAAAAGGTTTCACAAAAAAAGAAACAGTTAAATTTTCAGTTGAAAAAATTAATGTTTACCCTAAAAACGAATTTTCAAGAAAGGATCTCAACTCTATACGAATTGAATTTTCAACAAAAAACGATAAATTTTTAATAAAAAATATAATGGTCAAGTCTTCAGTTTAAAATTAACTTCCAAACGAGAAAAACGAATTTTCAACAATATTTTCTACCAAAGAGATAAATTTTCAATTGGAATGATGAACCTCCAACCAACCAAATGAATTTTTTATAAAGTAATTTAATTTTTATCAAGTATAGTTGAACTTTCAACCAGAAACGACAAAAAAAAACGAATAGTTACATTTTCAAAAAAAAAAAAAATGTATTCTTAACAATATAATTGAATTTTCTACAAAAGAGATGAATTTTCAATTGAAATAATGAATCTTCAACCAACCAAATGAAATTTTAATAAAGTAATTCAACTTTCTACCGAGTATAGTTAAAATTTCAACAAAAATCGAGACCTTTTTAACAAAGAAGGGAATAGCTAAATTTTCAACCAAAAACGGTACATTTTTAACAAAAAATGGAATAGTTCAATTTTCAGGTGAAAACATTAATTTCCAAACAAAAGAAACGAATTTTCCACAATATAGTTGAATTTCCTATGAAAACAGTCGAATTTAAAACAAGGAATTACTTTTTGAAAAAATTGTTGAATTTCCTATAAAGTAGAATAATTTTTCACCAAATAGTTCAATATTCAACCGAAATCATGAATTTTTATAAAATAATATTGATTTGCGACCGAGGAAGAAGAAATTTCAGCAAAATACACAGATTTTCCACTGGAAAAGGTCCTTCTTTATCAAAAAATAAAATACTTTATTTTTCAGTTGAAGTACTAGTTTTCTACAGAAAACTATAAACTCTAACAAAAATAGTTGCAAACTATTTGGATTACCTATGTAAATTACTCGGAAATACCTCTGGATTACCAGAGTTACTTCCCCCTCTGAGTAAGTAGTACAAGGCAAAATATAGTCAGACATTTGGTACCACGCGATATGATCCAGTAGTATTGGCCAGAGTCTAGTCAGCCAATAAAGGAACACATAAATTGTAAGTAGTAAAACCCCATGTACAGTCAGCCACCCATGAGAAATATATTGGTGGAGGTCAGTAAGTGATACAAGTCAGAGTATAGTCCGCCAGTTCATGATGCAGTAGTACAGTTCAACATTGAGTCAGACAAGAATCGTAAAACAGTGTCTGCGATATCTTTTCACAATCTTTAGAATGATCCGTATCATAGTATAATTGGACGTCATCTCTACCTTCGAATGGGTAATTTATTTTTGTATTGACATAGGATTCTCGAGAGCTTCTCAACGGTTTCAGGTAACGAACAAAAGCTGCCCTCAAATTTTGAAGTGCGACTGGGCGCAAAGGACTGTCTCAATAATCGGACTGTGTTTGCTTCAATTTAATCGGCGTTATTTGAATAACTATCCCTGGGCCGAGGCTGTATGATTCCGCGCGTGCCAGACAATGTTTGCAGCTGTATTCGGAACATGGAGAGACTCCAGGGAGGATTCAATTATACCGGAAGTACTGTATTCCGTGTAAATATCCTGAGGTTTTCGGTATGTGTGAATGAACAAAAGCAATTCGAACGGTATATTTAAGGTGAGCTTAGTAAGGATAGGAAAAGATCTCACATTGAAAGAGCTCTTCGTAATAATGGGATTATCACCAAATTAAGAGGGATTACTGAAAAACTGAGTCTAGAAATACCGATTGAGGTTAATGCTTGAAACAACGTTCCTATTAATTCTACCCTTCATTGGTGTATTTATCATATCATAATGTCTATAAAGGGCCGTGCGTGGATTACGTGAAGTATTTGGAGTGAGGGGGGGGGGGGTCAACGATTTTTCTATGCTGTCTTACATAGGGTAGTAGGATAGTAGTATAGGCTACGTAAATATATAGATAGATATAGTAAATATCAGTCAGAAAACGCGGTTGTAAACGATATTGAATGAAAGGCAGAAGTGAGTAGTACGAGTCGACGTATAGTATGATATGGGCACAGCGCGATGAAATCCAGTAGTATACTTTAGTGTTTTGTCAGCCCAGTAAATAGCCCAGTGAATATCAGTCAGAAAACGCGGTTATAGACGATATTATATGAAAGGTAAAAGTGAGTAGTACAAGTCGACGTATAGTCTGATATGGGCACAGCGCGATGAAATCCAGTAGTACAGTTTGGTGTTTTGTCAGCCCAGCAGGTGGCAAAGTGGCAAAAAAATTATGCATTACAATAGCTTCCTTACTGTTTGATAAAATGTATCAATGTCATAGGTCAATCGATTCGCCTTGAATCTTGCATTCAAAATATCAAAAATTTTGAACTGCATTGAAACAAACAAAAAATTTACTTTTTTTTCTATTTATTGTAACAGTATTACTTGTAAGGTTTATAATAATATTAGTAGTACCTATTAATGATAGGATTATTATTAAATTTCATAAAAATAAATTTACGAAATAATGATGAATTAACAAACAAACGATCGTTTTCACACTAAAAATTCCAGTTTTAGAACCAGATACTTAAAAGTTATAAAAATGGAGTTCAATATATATTCTAACTTTTATTTTTTAGTATATAAATAATGAAAATTGATATTTATTCATTAGAGATTTTACACTCATTCGCTTTGGTTGGAAATTTAACTCTTTTGTTGAAAATTCGTCTTTTTGACTTGAAAATTCATGCTTTTTTGTAGCAATTTAATTTTTTTTCATTAAACTGCAACTCCCTGGTCAAGGATTAAGCTTTTTTGATTAAAAATTTACTTTTTTTTGTTTTAATTCGCATTTTTGGGTACAAAATTTATCTTCTCTGTTTTAAAATTATTTTATCAATGGAAGATTCGTGATTTTAGTTCAAAGTTTATATTCTTGGTTGCAAATTTAACTTTTTTCTTCATAATTCATTTTTTTCAATTGAAAATGCAATGAGTTGGCTAAAACTTCATGTTTTTTGCTAGAAATTTCACTTTTTTTGTATAAAATTAATCCTCTTGGTTAAATATTTAGATATTTAGTTGAAAATTCATGTATTTAGTTAGAAATATGACTTTTTATCAAGAAATTATTCCTCTTTGCTGAAAATTAAACTATTCAGCTGAAAATTAATGTATTTAATTTAAAAAATTTCACTTTTAGTAGAACATATTTTTTTGGGTGAGAGTGCAACTGTTTGAATTCTGGTTAAAAATTAATTTCATTTAAAATTAAATTTTGTTGTTGAAAATTCACATTTTTTGTTATAAAAATTATCTGCTTTGTTACAAATTATTTTCTTTAGTGGAAGATTCATAATTTTAGTTCGAAATTTATATTTTTGGTTGGAAATTCAACTATTTTCTTGATAATTAATTTTTTTTCTTGGTTCAAAATTCCTCTTTTAACTGAAAATGTATCTATTTCATTTTTTGCTGATAATATAACTTTTTTAATTGAGAATTCAATTAGCATGTTGAAACTGCATGTATTTTGTTAAGAATTTCACTTTTTATGGTATAAAATTAATCCTCTAGGCTGAAAATTTAACTAGTTGCTGAAAAATTTATGTATATTTTTAAAAAATTGATTTTTTTTTTGGTCAAATATTTTATCTGTTCTGGTTGAAAATTTAACCCCTTGATTGGAAGGTGAACTGATTTTTCCATTTTTCATTTTATTGTTCGAAGATTTTACTATTTTGTTGAAAATTCATTTTTTTAGTTGAAAATTCGTCTTTTTGAGTTGAAAATTCGTCTTTTCGATTTGAAAATTCAGCCTTTCTTATAGAACTTTAATTTTTCCAGTTGAAACTGCAATTCTCGGGTTGAAGATTAACCTTTTTTGATTGAAAATGTACTTTTTTTGAAAAATCACTTTTTTGAGTGCACAATTTATCTGATTTGATTCAAAATTATTTTTTTCAGTGGAAGATTCATCATTTTAGTTCAGAATTCATATTCTTGATTGGAAATTTTAATATTTTCTTCATAATTTATTTTTTTCAATTGAAAATTCAATAAGTTCGTTGAAACTTCTTGTATTTTGTTAGAAATTTCACATTTTTTGGTACAAAATTAATCCCCTTGGTTGAAGATTTACCTACTTCTTCAAAAATTTATGTATATTGTTAAACTTTTTTAACCTTCTTTGGATTAAACTTCAACTCCCTGGTTAAAGATTAACATTTTTTTTATTAAAAATTAACTTTTTTTTTGAAAATTCATATGTTTGGGTATAAAATTTATTTGATTTATTTCAAAATTTTTTTTGTAGTTTCATCATTTTAGTACGAAATCTTCATAATAAACTTTTTTTGGTTAAAAATTCCTATTTTAACTGAAAATGTAACTATTTTATTGTTTGCTGATAATGTATCTTTTTCAATTGAAAATTCAATTAGTTGGTTGACATTTCATGTCTTTTGATAGAAATTTCACTTTTTATGGTATAAAATTAATCCTCCTAGTTGAAAATTTAACTACTTGGTTAAAAATGTACGTTATTGGTAAAAAAATCGACTCTTTTGGATAGAAAATTAATCCTCTTGGTTGAAAATTTAAATATTTGGTTGAAAATTTATGTATTCAGTTAAAAATTTGACTTTTTATGGAAAATTAATTCTTTTTGTTAAATATTCAACTATTTAGCTTAAAATTTATGAAATTAATTACAAATTTGTATTTTCAGTTCGAGAAATTAGTTATAAAAAAAAACAATTTTCAATCAGTAAAATTAAATGAAAAACAACTGCATTTTCAGTACAAATTATTAAAAAATAGACGATTTTCCTAAAAGAAAGACAAATATTCAACAAAAATAGTTGAACCTTCGAGAAAATAATTCAACTCTGAACCAAATAGTTAAATTTTTAATAAAAGAAGAATAATTAAAAAAAAAATAGTTAGTATTTCAACAACAAAGCATTTATTCAAAAAAAGAAATAGTCAAATTCAGCCAAAAACAGGTTTATTGTGAACAAAAAACGTGATAGATTATATTTGTACTAAAAAAAAATTAAATTTTAGTCAAAATGAGTTGAATTCAACCAAAAAAGACGAATTTTCTATAATAGAATTATATTTTCAACCAGGAAGGAATTTTCATAACTTTCCATAAATTTTCAAAGCAAGAATACAAATTTTCAACCAAAAAGGTAATTTTCAACCCATAAAGATGAATTTTCAACAAAACAGTTGAATTTTGAAGCCAAAAAGGCGAATAAAAAATGGAATAGTTCAATTGCGGTTGGAGGAACTAATTTCTACAACCAAAAACAAATTTTTAATAAAACAGTTGAAATTATAAATCCTAACTACAAAAATTAATTTGTGATAAAGTCAGCTTTCAGTCAAGTAGTCGGGTTTTTAATCAAGAATAATAATTTCATACCAAAAAATAGGAATTCATAAGAAAACACACTAATTATCAAGAAAATTGCTGAATCTTCAACCAAAAATTACACATTTTCAACTAAAATTGGACTAGTTGAATTTGCATGCAAGAAAGTTAATTTCAGACCAAAAAAGAACTTCGTTTCAACAAAATAAAATCTTTAATCAATGAAATTAATGTTCAAAATGTAGTTGATTTCCCATCAAGTAGTTGAATTTTCACCAAAAAAGTTGAATTCTCAATAAAAAATTTATTAGTTAGACTTACAATCAAAATAATCAATTTTCAGCTAAAATAGAATACTTAAATTTTTAGTTGAAAAGATAAATTTTCGAGAAAAAAAAAATAAAAACCCAATTATAAACAAATTAGTTAAAACTTCAACCGGAATAGTGAATTTTTAACAAAGTCGTTCATCTTTCAAGCAAGTAGTTGAATTATTATCAATAAAAAAAGATGTATCCTCAATGAAAAAATCAATAGTGAGTTGAATTTTCAACTGAAAATGATAAGTTTTCATTTAAAAGATTGTATAATTAAACTTTTATTCGAAAAGATTAATTTTCAGCCGAAAAATCAAATTTTCCACGGAATATTTGAATCCTTAATGAATAAAATGATTGTGTAGCCAAATATTTTACCTTTTAAATAAGTGTTTGAATTTATAATCAAAGGAGATGAATTCACAATGAGAAATTTGATAGTAAGTTGAATTTCCAACAACAAAAAAACGAATCTTAAACAAAATAGTTAAATTTTCAACCAATAAAATAAATATGTAATAAAGTAGTTTCATTTTCAACCAAGTAGTTTAAAGTGGTTGAAAGTAGTTAAAAATTGAAAGAAAAAATTTTGAACATTGATATCTCGAAAACGCTTTCATAAAAAAATTTTTTAATGTGATTTTCCTCTTTAGTGGGGCAGAATACATGGGAAAACCATAGTGAGATAAGGTTAGAAAAATGGCTGTAAACTATTGTTATTATTCACTTCTCAAAGAATTTTGAATTCGGCTGGAAGTTTATTTGTGATTAAAACTGTGTGTTTTATGAGTAGCTGTTTCCTAATTGAACATTATTCAATTAGGCTTCTGTTGTTCTTATTCCCTCTTTTCACGGGCTTTGCTAATTATGAAAGAGGATTGAACAGACCAATTATGGAGTAGAAAATCAATATTTTCTCTTTATCCATTCAGCAAATCAATCAGGATCTATACACACAGGTCATATGACCTACTTTATAAAATTGAACGACGAGAAACAAAACTAGATGTGAATTTGAGCTCGGGTGTTCCCAAAAGTCTTCATTTTGCTTACTTTAAAAATAGAAATTTAAACAAAATTATAAAATAATAAAATTTTTTTTATACGAAGAATTAATCTATTTGAAAAAATATGATCAAAAAGTATTTTCTATTCATGCGTCAACTTTGAATTATGTTAGTGAAAAAAGTTTTCCTATAAAAAACCGTGTTTTCAAATATTATGCATTACCATAGCTTTCTTACTGTTAAGTAAAATGTATCAATGTCATAGGTCAATCGATTCGTCTTGAATCAACACAACTTTTCTTTTCGCGCATCAACTTTAAATTATAAGAATGAGAAAATTTTTGATGTAAAAATCGAATTGAAAAATATATATAAAATAACATAACTTCCCTACTCTTCAATGAAACGTATTAATATTGCAGGTCAATCGATTCATCTCGAACCAAGGAATCTTTTATATTTTTGCATCAACTTTGAATAAGTTGACGAAAAAAGTTTTACTATAAGATATCGTATTTTCAAATATTATGTATTACCATAGCTTCCCTACTCTTCAAAAAAAGGCAATAATATTATAGGTCAATTGATTCATCTCGAATAAACACATCTCTTCTGTTTTTGCATCAACTTTGAGTTGTGTTAATGAAAAAAGTTTAACTTTAAAAAACCGATTTTCAAAATATCTAAATTACAATAACTTCCCTACTCTTTGATGAAGTGTATCAATAATCTAGGTCAATCGATTCGTCTCGAACCAAAGAATCTTTCATATCCTTGGATCATCTTTGAATTATGTCGAAGAAAAAAGTTTGACTATTAAATCTGATTTTGAAAATTTATAAATTAGCATAAATTCTCTACCCTTCAGTGAAGTGTATTAATATCGTAGGTCAATCAATTCGTCTCGAACCAAAGAATCTTTTATATCCTTGCATCAACTTTGAATTATGTCGAAGAAAAAAGTTTGACTATGAAAAACCGTATTTTCACATATAATGCATTACCATTGCATCCTTACTCGTTCATAAAATGTATCAATATTGTAGATCAATCGATTCGTCTCGAATCAAAGAATCTTTTATATTCTTGCATCAACTTTGAATTCTGTTGACGAAAAAAGTTTTGCTATAAGAAACCGTATTTTTAAATATTATGCATTATCATAGCTTCCTTAATATTGAATGAAATGTGATGATATTGTAGGTCAACCAATACCACTCCAATCAACACATCTTTTCTTTTCGTATATCAACTTTGAATTATGATAATGAAAAAAGCTTCACTATAAAAATCAATTTTAAAAATATATAATTGACCATAACTTCCCTGCTCTTTGATGAGGTGTATGAATATTGTAGGTCAATAGATTCATTTCGTACCAAGGAATCTTTTATACTATTGCACTAAATTTGAATTATGTTGATGAAAACAGTTTTACTACAATAAGCAGAATTTTCAAATATTATGCATTATTGTAGCTTCCTTACTATTCAATGAAATGTAATAATATTATAGGTCAATCAATTCTTCTCGAATCAACACATCATTTCTTTTTTTGCATCAACATTGAATTATGAGAATGAAAAATTTTTACTATAAAAATTGAATTTAAAAATATATAAAATAGCAAAACTTCCCTACTTTTTAACAAAACGTATTGATATTGTAGGTCAATCAATTCGTCTCGAATCAACACATCTTGTCTGTTTTTGAATCAACTTTAAGTTATGTTAATGAAAAAAGTTTTACTATAAAAAACCGTATTTTCAAATATTATGCATTAACATCGCTTCCTTACACTTCAGTAAAATTTATTAATATTATAGGTCAATCGATTTCTCTCGAGCCAAGGAATCTTTCATATTCTTACATCAACTTTGAATTATTTTCAAGAAAAAAGTTTTACTATTTTTTTCGAATTGCAAAATGTATAAATTACAATAGCTTCCCTACCCGTTGATAAAGTATATTAATAGTGTAGGTCAATCAATTCGTCTCGAACCAAAGAATCTTTTATATCCTTGGATCAACTTTGAATTATGTCGAAGGAAAAAGTTTTACTATAAAAAGCCGTATTTTCAAATCCTTACTCTTTCATAAAATGTATCAATATTGTAGGTCAATCTATTCGTCTCGAACCAAAGAATCTTTTATATTCATGTATCAACTTTGTATTATGTGGAAGAAAAAAGTTTCAAAAAAAACCCTTATTTTCAAATATTATGCATTACCATAGCTTCCTTACTATTCAATGAAATGTAATAATATTGTAGGACAATCAATTCCTCTCCAATCAACACATCTTTTCTTTTCGTATATCAATTTTGAATTATGATAATGAAAAAAGCTTTACCATAAAAATCAATTTTGAAAATATATAAATGACCATAACTTCCCTACTCTTTGATAAGGTGTATAAACATCGTAGGTCAATAGATTCGTCTCGAACCAAGGAGTCTATTATACTCTTGCATCAAATTTGAATTATGTTGAAGAAAACAGTTTTACTATAATAAACAGTATTTTCAAATATTATGCATTATTATTGCTTCCTTCCTATTCAATGAAATGGAATAATATTATAGGTCAATCAATTCTTCTCGAATCAACACATCATTTCTTTTTTTGCATCAACATTGAATTATGAGAATGAAAAATTTTTACTATAAAAATTGAATTTAAAAATATATAAAATAGCAAAACTTCCCTACTTTTCAACAAAACATATTGATATTTTAGGACAATCAATTCGTCTCGAACCATGGAATCTTTTATGTCCTTGCATCAACTTTGAATTCTGTTGACGAAAAAAGTTTTGCTATAAGAAACCGTATTTTCAAATATTATATATTACCATAGCTTCCCTATTCTTCAATAAAATGTATTAATATTGTAGGTCAATTGATTCACCTCGAATCAACACATCTTTTCTGTTTTTGCATCAACTTTGAGTTATGTTAATGCAAAAAGTTTTACTGTAAAGAACCGATTTTCAAAATACGTAAATTACAATAACTTCCCTACTCTTTGATAAAGTGTAATAATATTGTAGGTCAATCGATTCGTCTCGAGCCAAATAATGTTTTATGATGTTGCGTTGGATTTGAATTATGTCGAAGAAAAAAGTCTTACTATGAAAAACCGTATTTTCAAATACTATGCATTACCATAGCATCCTTACTCTCTCATAGAATGTATCAATATTGTAGGTCAATCGTTTCGTCTCGAACCACATAAACTTTTATATTCGTGTATCAACTTTGAATTATGTCGAAGAAAAAAGTTTTCCTATAAAAAACCGTATTTACAAATATTATACATTACCATAGCTTCCTTACTCTTCGATGAAATATATTAATATTATAGGTCAATCGACTCTTTTCGAACCAAGGAACCTTTCATGTTCTAACATCAACTTTGAATTATGTTGAGGAAAAAAGTTTTACTACAAAAAACCGATCTTCAAAATATATAAATCACCATAACTTCCCTACCCTTTGATAAAGTGTATTCATATTGTAGGTCAATCGATTCGCCTCGAACCAAAGAATATTTTATATTCTTGCATTAAATTTGAATTATGTCGAAGAAAAAATTTGTAATAAAATCCGATTTTCAAAACTTATATATTACAACAGCTTCCCCACCTTTTGATAAAGTGTATTAATATTGTAGGTCAATTAATTCGTATTGAATCGAAGAATCTTTCATATTCCTGCATGAAATTTGAATTATGTTGAAGAAAAAGTTTTATTATGAAATCCGATTTTCAAAATTTTTTAAACTATAATAACTTCCCTACATTTTGATAAAGAGTATTAATATTGTAGGTCAATCGATTCGCCTCGAACCAAAGAATCTTTTATATTCTCGCATTAAATTTGAATTATGCCAAAGAAAAAAGTTTTGCTATAAAAAAGCTGTATTTTCAAATATTATGCATTACCATAGCTTCATTACTCTTCAATAAAATGTATTGATATTCTAGGTCAATTAATTCGTCTTGAGTCAAAACATCTTTTCTGTTCTTGAATCAACCTCGATTCATGTTTGTAAAAAAAGTTTCACTATAAAAAACCGATTTTGAAAATATGTAAATTACTATAACTTCCCTACTCTTCAATAAAATGTGATAATATTATAGGTCAATCAATTTTTCTCGAACCAAGGGATCTTTTTTATTCTTGCATAAAAAACCTTATTAAAATATTATTGAGTGCTAAAAAAATATTACAAATATTTTTAGAAATTCTTAGGTCCGTTTCAAGATATCAGTGGTGAGCTTGCTTTAAAAAATATGTTGAACACTTCTGCATTTTCTGCTATAAAAATACGTTAGAAAAAATTAACGAAAATGAAAGAATAATATATAGATATATAACAGAATTGGAAAATGATTATATCTCATTTCAAAAAAATGTATTTTTGTCAGCAGAAAGATTTTTATTCTTTATTTTCATCAATTTTTTCTCGTGTATTCAACTGTTTTTGATTTATAATTAAAACCTTTTTTACTTAAAATATTAACTACTACACATGTTCTGAAAATTGAGCGTTTTTTTATTGAAAGTTTAACTAGTTAGTTAAAAGCAAAACTAATTAGTTAAAAATGAATGTTTAGTTCAAATTTGTTTTCTTTCTTGAATCAAAATGTCTTTCTGTTAAAAAATCAACCATTTTCTTGAAAATTTGTGTTTTCGAATGAATTAAACTGTTTTTGATTCAAAATAAAAATATTTTTCGATTCAAATATCAATTATCGCATTTTTTAAAGTATTATATTCATTGGTTGAAAATCAAACCATTTGATTAAAAGTTTAACTGAGTTGATAAAAATTAGTTTTTTTTTTTATGAGAGATTCATCGCTCTTGTTAAAAATTCTTCTGCTTAGTCAAAAATTGAAATATTTTGTAAAAAATTCTCTTTTGTCGTTGAATATTATTTATTTCAACTGAAAATCCAACCAATGTCTTGAATTTCTATTTGTGGTTCTGGAAAAATCAATCAAACCCTTGCAAAAAAGGAAGAAAAGAGTAAAATTGGGTCCAAATTCTCGATTATAGGTGTATTAGGGAATTTTCGGAATTCAAGGGGAAAACAAAAAATCACTATAGGTTTCTTTATAGGATTTTATTCATCCAAAAATCAGATTTCTGAAAAAAATACTGATGATGCTATTCCGAATAAAAAGCGCTTTTTAAAACAAAAAAATTTGAAAATTACAAAAAACATTTATTTGAATAATGTTTTGTCGAAATTTTTTGATGGTTAGAACCAATAATACAATTTTTCAAACGAGAACATTTTTTAAACAGATAACTATATTTGAAGAATATTTACTCAGTTTAAACATTCAAAAGCAGTAGAGTTATAGGGAATGTTTTTCCGAAAAATAAGCCAAGATTTATTTAAATTCACTCATCAAAAAAATGCTGAGAAGCGAAAGTAAGAAAAAAAATTTAATTACAAAAACCCTTTTCAGAATAATTATTTTTCGTGAGTTTCAAACTTTTTTTATAAAGAAGAATTTTTTTTAGAGATCTAATTTTTGGGATGACAACTACCTTAATGAAGATAGTTTCCCGGTTGCCAGACAACCGTGTTCGAGAAAAAGCGATGGAATAATGACTATGCATAAGGGTGCGCAAAGGATTTCATATAAATGATAATGTTGCAGGTAGTTCCTTCCGTCCTCCACTTCCAGCAATAGTTCAAAGGAATTACAAATTTCGACTGGTTTAGATTGGTTACATGGAAAATAGTTTTGAATTCTCCTTAAAAAAAAGAAGATTTTTAGCATTTAAACAATTTTAGTGATATACACTTTCCTCTTATCATAATTGAGTGAAAATAGAAATGTTGGAATTGTTCGATTTTGAATTTAATGGTAAAAAGTATTTCAGATCAAAATGAAACATTTTTTTCTAATCATATGAATTATTATAAGTTTTTGCATTCAGTGACATTTAATTTGTTGCAGTTTAAACAAGTTATTTTATAAATTACGTTAGTTTCTCTACTTTTGGGAATACGGTCTTTTTAATCTCTAAAAAGGTTGAATAGATCTCTGTTGCTCCCGGTGTAGAAAAACAAACCTTTTTTAGGGAAGTCTGATTCTTACAGTACTTCGTGATCCCTGAAGTAAGTTTCTTGAGGACACGAAATTGAATCAGACTTCCCAGAAGAAGATGCATCTTTTATACCCGGGGCATTGGTTCAATCTCATGTCCTCAAGGAACCCACTCTAAGCAACCTGAAGTACCCTCAAAACTGGACTTCCCAGGAGAAGATGTGTTTTTTACAAGCAGGGCATTGGCTGGATCTCGTGTCTTCGAGGAAGTTACTCCAGGGACCTTGAAGTACTGTCAAAATCAGACTTCTCTGCAGAATATGTGTTTTTCAATCCTGAAGAATTCTTTCAATCTTGTGCCCTCGAGAAACCCACTCCAAGCATCATAAAGTGCGGCAAAAATCAGACTTCCCCGAAGAAGATATGTTTTTTGTACCCGGGACATTGGTTCAATATCGTGTCCTCGAAGAACTCACTTAAGGCACCCAAAATTACTGCAAATATCAGACTTTCCCGAAAATAATTTGTTTTTGGACCTGGAGCATTGATTCGTTTTCGTATCGAGGATCTTTTTCCACGGAGCCGGAAGTACTGTAAAAATCAGGCTTCCCAGAAGAAGATTTGTTTATTGGACCTGGAGCATTGATTCGTTTTCGTGTCTTCGAGGATCTTTCTCCAGTGAACCTCAAGTACTGCAAAAATCAGGCTTCCCCGAAGATTTGTTTTTTGGACCCGGAGCATCTTTCAGTCTCGTGTCATCG